>JAVHYY010000811.1:0-34162 GCA_035221665.1 Okamejei kenojei
GCCTTCGGTGCGTTAACTCTGTCTAGGTACAACATCATCTCTAGGCAAAGGTGTAAAGGAGATAGAGATGTAGATGTAAGCGAATCAGCGGAATTGTTTGTTTTGTTCTGGTGTGCGTCGTATCGACACGTTGGCAGAATTCGGTGCCAGCTGCCCTCCCACGGTGACGGCTTTGGCCGGCCTCAGCCTGCTATGCGCAGCACTATCCAAGCTTCCAAGCAGGGGGCCATGGGCTTCCTGAGCTTCCGCGGGGCGGGGCGGGTGCGGGGGACAGCACGGCTTCGGGGCTGGGGCCTGCTCCAGCGGCCACCTGGCTTTGGCGGCGCGGTGTCAGCGGCGTTCCAGCGACGTCCTTGCTTCGGGGCTGCAGTGCTCCATGCGGCGACCTGGGCTTCGGGGATGTGCTGCTCCAGCGACGTTCATCGGCGACGCGCCTTCGGAGTGCCCGGTGCTCATCGGCGACCTGACTTCGGGGCTGCGACGTGCTCCGCGACGGTTCCAGCGGCGACCTGCGCTTTTGGGGCGCAGTGCTACTGTCGTTTCTGCACGCTGACTGATTAGGGCCTGCTGTGCTCCAGCGGCGACCTGGGAACTTCGGGGCTGCGGTGACTCGGTTGGCGACCTGGCTTTGGGGAGTGCGCGTGCTCCAGCGTGCGTACCTGGATTTTGGAGCTGCGGTTGCTCCCAGGTTCCAGTCGGAAAGCCTTAGTGGTTGACGTTCCGGCTTTCCGCGATCCGGATGGTGGCTGCGCCCGGCTTCGGAGCTCGCCGGGGCCTGGTGACGGGCAGATCGGAGCTTGGATCTCCGCAGCGCAGAGGCGAGAATCAAGGAGGGAATAAGACAGAGAATCTAAGGACATTTGCATTCACCACAGTGAGGAGTTGATGTGAAATCACAGTGTTTATTGTGTGTTTTGCTGTTTATTATATGCTATGACTGTAAGGTAAGGAATTTCGTTCAGACCGATATGGTCTGATTGCAATAAGGATAAATCTACATAATCTACGCCCCTTCAAACCCCTCCAAACCCCAGCAAACACGTCGACAACACTGAACCCCTCAACACTCCAAACATCTAAAACCCTGTACTCTTCAACCGAGACCCCCCTGTAAAACCACTTATACCCTATAACACCTCAAAATACACTAAACCACCCAAAACACCGAAGCACTCAATCGTCGAAACCCTCGAAACCATTCAACCCCTCTAAACGCCATCTAAACAAATCTCAAACCCCCTCTAAACCACTCAAAACCCCTCTCCCACGACATGCTAAACCTCTCGAAAACCACTCGAACCCCATCAAAACTGTCTAAACCCCTGTAAAAAAAATCTGCAACCCTCTCAACACCTGTAAACCGCACCAGACACTCTACCCCTCCAAACCCTAGAAAAACAATGGAAACCCTCTGCAATCTCCTCTAAACCACTCAAAACGCCTCGAAAACATATAGTCTAAGCCACATCGCAAATCCTGGAAACACCTCATGTAGTCTCCTGTAAATCCTTCAAACAATCTAACCCCCTCTTAAACCACGCTAAAACATGTATAACATCTAAAACCCCTAGAAACCTTCTTAGACCATATTAGAAACCCTGTATACTCACTCTAAAATCATCGAAACCCATCTAAACATTTCTAAAACACTCTACACAGCTAAACACTCGAAAACACCTCGAAACTCCTCTAAAACCTCTAACATTTCTAACCCTGGAACTTAATCTCTAAATATCTCTAAAAAACAAACCGCTCAACCCATCTGAATTCTAACCCTTAAACCCATGTAAAATCCGTAAAACCCTTGCAAACCCCATACTACAAAACCATGCCCAAAACCCTTCTTAACTCCTCTATCTCCCATAAAGCACTAGACGGATCATTCGCCCCCTAATTTCCAACATCTTCATACCCCTCTAATCCCTCTAAACACTTCTACCCTCTAGTCCCTCGGAAATCCTGTACCCTCTACATCTGCACTTGGCATCAGCAAGCGCAGGATGGCTCACCCGACGGTGCTTCATTGTTGCGGGGACTTTAACATGTGGACTACGAGCTGCACTCCGCAAATTCCACCAGCAGTTGCGGCCCTTCCAAGGGCTCAAAACGTGGATAAGTGTACACCAACATCGAGGACGCATGCAGGGCCCTCCTGCCCTTACCTGGGTACAGTTCCGAACAACTCTCACTGTTTCTTACTTCTGCATACAAACCCTCGCATTCCGCAGACCAATGCTGCAATAAAGACTGTCAAAATATGGGCCCGAGGACGCCGCTACCTACAAAACTCCAGGAACTGCCCTTGATGACCGACTGGGACCTTTTTTGCCACAATGGCTACCAGTGGTATCAGAGGTATAGACTGGAGGAATACACATCCAATGTGGTGTGCCTCTACATCAACTGCTGTGTGGGAAGTTTGTCAAGTGGACAAGGAAATAAAGATGTTCCCAAACAGCCAAACAGTGGATGATACAAGGAGGTTGAATTCTGTAAGGCACGCACCATTGCCCTTAAAATCCAGCGACCACTTCTCGCTACAGTGCTGCAGGTCATTCCTGAACCAAGGCATAAAAAAGCAAAAGACATCCACAGGCAAAGGGAGCACAGACACGTTCTCAACACTGCGGCCTCTACCTAGAAGATGTAGCAGGTGACAGGGGACATCACTGACGCTGCAAGAGCAGCTCCGTCTGCCCAACGGATATCACATTGGCCAATGAATTATAGCACTTCTTCGCCCGCTTCGGCACTGGCCACAGACCACCAGGAGGAGGAACAACCCGCGGCTAGGGCGGAGGTGACGGCCTTAACACTGAGCAACCCAGGAAATACAGAGCGCTCTGCGTAGGATCGAATTCCGCGCAAGGCCGCAGGCCGAGCTGTAGTCCACATCGGAGTAGGGTATCTAAAGAGACTGTGATGTATCGCTGGCGGAGGTATTACGAGGATCGTCACCATGTCTCTACCTCTGGTCACCGGTCCCCAAGTGCCTGAAGACAGCTACCACTTCAGTGCTCGGTGCCTCGAAGAGTCAAAGTCCACCGACTTGGAATTGACTTACCGCCCGGTTGCCCTAGCTCCTAATACATGACGTGCTTTGAAGGCTGGTCCTCTACCACATCAAATCCAGCACCCTAATCAATTGGACTACTCACCAATTGCATAGAGGGGCAAATAGATATCCACAGAGGACGCCATCTCTGTGCTACTCACACTGTCCTGACACCTGAAAAGTACTGGGTACCTACGTGTGGCATGGTTTCATTGACTATAGCCAGTTTAATTATGGCATCCCACCAAGTCCCACAAAACACACTAGCTAGGCCTCACTTCACTTATATGCGATTGGATCCTGGAATTCTGGTGGTATGGCCGCTAAACGGAGTGACATGGTGGCCTCACACTATTCCTTCCCCTCATGATCCTCATGTGCGTTCGAGGCACCATCCCCTCACCCAGCCTATAATAAAGAGATACCCCTGCCTTATTGTCTCTATACTACCGCCCCCCCGCTCTCCCCGACCCTCCTGATGATCCCATCGCATCCATCTGTACCCCTTTGCATTGCGAATGCAAACTGCAACCATGATGCATAGGTCCATCTAGCCTCAGAGGAGCTTGTAAGCTTATATCATGACTGTGTATGATCAATCCAAACTGGAGAAGCTACCAGATATACACGTGTTGACGCCCCCCACCCGTTCGCTATGCCACAGTCTCAAGCGCCGCGCGCAAATTCGCCCGTTGCCCTCCACGAATTACTTGTCGCCCAAAATGCCTCCAAGACCAAGGTGTGATTATCGATTCGGATGTCGCTGAATGTGGTCTTACGCCCCAATCTCCTTCTACGGAGACAGTGTTGGACAGTGTCTGACTTGTCAAAGTTTTCTGCGCCCCTTCACATCTCAGAGGACCTCTATGGGCCCCAACACGCTGCGCTGGTCAAAAAGGCACAGGCAACGAACTGGTTAGACTAAAACATTGAACGGACTGGTCTGCCCAACAGCTGCTGAAGTACCTTCTACCAGCTTCACACAGAGAGCATAATAAACGTATGGCATCTCTGTGTGGGTTTTCATCAAGCTGCACGGAGGCCGGAGGGGAGAGCTCTTCAGGCGCGTGCCAACAGAGGTGCAAAATGATTATTGGGACTACACTAACCATGCTTGGAGGGCCATCTACCAATAACGTGTTGCTCAGGAAGGCCGTCCGCATCCTTAACGACTACTCTCACCTTTGGACTGTTCGAAACTACTCCCTTCCGGCAGGACGGTATATAAACAATTACGAATAGAACAGGCCTCTCGGCCCTTTCAGTCAGTGCCGACCATTTTGTTTTCCCTTAGTCCCAATCTATCTGCACTCAGACCATACCCTCCATTCCCTTCCACCCGGTTCCATATGGGCCTATTCACTTTACTTCTTAATAAATGTTATAATTCGTTCCTGCCTCCACCTCTTCTGCTGGAAGCTGATTCCACTCTAGCCACCACCCTCGGAGTAAGAAGTTCCCCTCACGTATATCCCGAAATTCTGTCCCTTAATTCTCATGTCATGCCATCTTGTTTGAATCTTCCCTACCCTCAATGGGAAAAAACGTTATCCACGTCAACTCGGTCTATCCTTTTCATTTTTTAAAGACCTCAATCAACGTCCCCCCTTAACCCTTCTGCTCGCTCCAAAGAATAAAGACCTAACTTGTTCAACCTTTCTCTGTAACATAGTTGCTGGAACCCTGGCAACATTCTAGTAAATCTCCTCTGTTACTCTCTCTATTGGTGTTGACATCCTTCCTTAGAACTAGGCGACCAAAATTGTACACCCCACACCCATAACTCCAGAATTGGTCTTACCAATGCCTTGTACAATTTAACATTACTTCCCTACTCCTATATTCAATGCTCTGATTTATATAAGGCCACACACCAAAGGCTTTCTTTACCACCCTATCTACATGCGATTCCACCTTCAGGGAACTATGCACAGTTATTTCCTAGATCCCTCTGTTCCCACATTCTCAATTACTACCATTTACCATGTACGTCCTATTTTGATTTGTCCTGCTAAAGATGTAGCACTTCTACACTTTATCAGCATTAAACTCCATCTGCCATCTTTCAAGCCCCACTTTTCTAAATGGCCCAAATCTCTCTGTAGATTTTGAAAATCTAATTCATTATCCACAAACACCACCTATCTTAGTATCATCTGCATAACTTACTATCCAATTTTCCACCCCATCATCCAGATCATTAGATGTACATGATCAAACAACAGTGGACCCAACACAGATCCCTGAGGCACCACACTGGTCACCGGCTTCCACTGACAAAACAGCCATCCACCATTACTCTCTGACATCTCCCATTCAGCCACTGTTTGAATCAATCTTGCTACTCTGCCATTAACACCAAAGATTGAACCTTCTTAACCAACCTTCCATTGGGGAAATCTTGTCAAAGGCCTTACTGAACATCCATATAGACACATCCACTGCTTTACCCTCATCAATTTTCCCTAGTTACCCGCTTCAAAAAAGAATTCAAGAAGGTTTGTCAAAACATGACCTTCCAGGCACAAATCCATGTTGACTGTTCCTGAATCAGACCCTGTTTATCCAGATGCTATATATATATTATCTCTAAGTATCCTTTCCATTAATTTGCCCACCACTGACGTCAAACTAATAGGTCTATAATTGCTAGGTTTATTCTTTGAACCCTTGGAACAACATGCGCAGTACGCCAATCCTCCGGCACTATTCCCGTTTTTAATGACATTTGAAATATTTATGTCATAGCTCCTGCTATTTCTACACTAACTTCCCTCAATGTCCTAGGGAATATCCTGTCAGGACCTGGAGACTTATCCACCTTTATATTTTTCAAATGTGTCAGTACTTCCTCCTCTTTGAATCTCATAGTTTCCATAGCTACTCTACTTTTTCCCCTTAAGTCACCGAGTTCAATATCCTTCTCCTTGGTGAATACCGAAGAAAATACATTGTTCAATATCTCCCCCATCTCTTTTGGCTCTGCAGATAGCTGTCCATTCTTGTTCTCTAATGGTCCAATTTTATCCCTCGTTATCCTTTTGCTATTAATATAGCTGTAGAAACCCTTTGGGTTTACTTTCACCTTTCTTGCCAAAGCAACCTCATATCTTCTTTTAGCCTTCCTAATTTATTTCTTAAGATTTTTTTACATTCTTTATACTCCTCTAGCACCTCATTTACTCCATGCCTCCTATAATTATTGTAGATATCTCTCTTTTTTTCGAAACAAGTGTCCAATTTCCATTGAAAACCATGGCTCTTTCCAATTTTTTACTATTTCCTTTCAAACCTAACAGGGACATAAAGATTCTGTACTTTTCTTACAATTTCCCTTTAAATGTCCTCCATTTCTCTTCTACATCCTTCCCATGAAACAAAGTGTCCCAATTCACTCCTTTAAAAATCCTTACGCATTCCCTCAAAGTTATCCTTTCTCCAATCAAAAATCTCTACCCCTAGGTCCAGTTCTGACTATCTCCATAATTATATTGAAAACTAATGGGTATTTGTGATCACTGGTCCCGAAGTGCTCACCAACGCATACCTCCGTCACCTGACCTGCCTCATTTCCTAACAGAAGCACTGCCCCTTCTCTGGTAGATACCTCTATGTACTGCTGCAAAAAACTATCCTGCACAATTTTACAAACTCCAAACCATCCAGCCCATTTACAGAATGTGTTTCCCAGTCTATTTTTTGGAAAATTGAAATCTCCCACAATCACTACCTTATGCTTACATCTAATATCTGCTATCTCCTTACATATTTGCTCTTCCAATTCACGCTCCCCATTTGGCGGTCTATAAACATACACCCTAAAAGTGTTGCTACACCGTTCCCACTTCTCAGTTCCACCCAAATAGCCTCCCTAGACGAGCCCTCTAATCTATCCTGCCAAAGCCCAGCTATAATATCTTCTCTGACAAGCAATGCAACACCCCCCCCTCTGGTCCCTCCAATTCTATCACACCTGAAGCAACGAAATCCTGGAATATTTAGTTTCCAATCACAGCCCTCCTGCAACCATGTTTCACTGATTGCCACAACATCATATTTCCAGGTGTCAATTCAGGCTCTAAGTTCGTCCACCTTACTTACAATGCTCCTAGCATTAAAATATACACATTTTAGAAACCCACCATCCCTTATTCTCAGTCTATTATCTTTTTCATCTTTCTCGCCTACATTTTGGATCCGAGTGCTTCCCTTCTCTGCCTGTTGCCCCACACCCTGACCCCTAGCCCCCTCTACCCGAGTCCCTCCCCCCAGCCTTTCTAGTTTAAAGTCTCCCCAGTAGCCCTTTGCAAATCTCCCTGCCAGGATATTGGTCCCCTCGGGCTCAAGTGCAAACCGTCTTTGTGTACAGATCATGCCTTCCCAAAAGAGGTCCAGTGATCAAGAAACTGAATCCTGCCCACTGCGCCAGTCCCTCAGCCACGCATTTATCCTCCACCTCAATTTCATTCTACTCCTACTGTCACGCAGCACAGGCAGTAATCTGAAATTCGTTTACCTTTTTGGTCCTTCTCCTTAACTTTCCCCCCAACTCCCTAAATTCACCCTTCAGGACCTCTCACTTTTTCTGCCTATGTCATTGGTACCTATGTGTACCACATACATCAGGCTCCTCTCCCTCCCTTATCAGCAATCTTTTGTACACGTTCTGATACATGCGAGACCCTGGCACCAGGGAGGCAAACTACCATCCGGGTCTCCCGACTGCGTCTACAGAATCGCCTATCCGACCCCCTAACTATAGAGTCCCTATTACAATTGCCTCCACTTTTTGCTACCCTTTGAGCATCAGGGCCGGTCTCTGTGCCGGAGGCCTGGCCGCTGTTGGTGCCCCATCTATCTAGGCTGTCCCCTCCAATCGTACTCAAACCCGAGTACCTATTTTCCAGGTGTACGGTCACAGGGGTACTCTCTAGCCCCTGCCTCTGCCCCTTGCCCTTCCTCCGTGACCCACTTGTCTGCTCCTGTGGTCTGGGAGTGACTACCTTCCCTGTAGCTCCTCTCTGTTACCTCCTCACTCTCCCTGAGGAGACGGAGGTCATCGAGCTGCTGCTCCAGGTTCCTAACACAGTCCTTTAGGAGCCCCATCTCAACACACCTGGCGCAGATGTGGACGTCTGGAGGGCTATCAGATTCCCTGACCTCCCACATCTGACATCCAGAACAGTACACTGCCCTGGCCTTCATACTGCCCCCCCTACACAGGATACAACAGCAACACAATACAAAGTACACAACAAATTGCTGGGATCTGACTGCCAATCAGCTGCTTACCCTGGTCCACTTCCCACCATTCAGCGGCTTCCTCAAACGCCTGTAAACGCCTGTAAACCCGTCTAAACCCCTGTAAAGCCTATAAACACATGTAAATCCTTTTAAACCCCTCAAAGCCCCTCTAAACCTCTCTCAACCACTGTAATCCCCTATAAACCGATGTAAACCCTGTAAACAAATGTACACCCATTTTAAACCCCTCTAAACGCCTCTAACCACTTCTAAACCCCTCCAACATCTCTCAACACTCTAAAGCACTCTAAACCCCTCTAAACACCCTCTAAACCCCCTCAAGCATCTATATCCCTCTAAACGCACTCTGAATCGCACTCTAAACCTCCTCTAAACCCCCCCTAACCACACTCTAAAGTACTTTAACCCACTAAACCCTTCAAAATTCTTCTAACCCCTCTAAACCCCCCTGTAAACCCCTCCAAAGCCGTCTAAACCCTTCTACACGCCTCTAAACTCCTCTAAACCCCTGTAATTCATTCAACGCCCCATGTAATCTCCTGTAAACCCTTCTAAACCTCTCTAAATCACTGCGTGAGATTTAACGGACTTGAACTTTATTTCGCCTTCCACCACAGTGAGGAATATGTATGAGTCACTGTGATGGATGTTTAAATTAAAATGTGTTTTTTGAGCCTGCTGCTATTCTAAATTGTATCTCTCAAAATCCCTCTAAATCCCTCGAAACACCTCGAAACACCTCGAAACCCCTCGAAACCCGTCGAAAACATAAACCCATCGAAATACCTGGAAACCACTGGAAGCCCCTCAAAACACCTCGAAACCCCTCGATACCCATCGAAACACCTCGAAGCGCCTCTAATCCACTATGCACCCCTCTAAACCACAATGAACCCCTCTAAACCCATCTAACCCCCTTGTAAACACCTGTAAACACATCTAAACCCCCGGAAACGCCTGTAATCCCCTCTAAACACTGTAAACGCCTCTAAATCCCTGTAAACCTCTGTAAACTCCTATAACTCCCTCTAAACCCCTCTAAAACCCTGAAATCATCTCTGGACTCCTGCTAACCCCTCTAAACCCCCACTGATTTCATCTAAACCCCATCCATAACCTAAACCCCTCTAATCACTCTAAACACTCGAAAACCCCCAAACCGCCATCTAAACACATCTAGACCCTTCTAGATCCCGCTACACCATTCTAATTCCCTCTAAACCCATCTAACCCCCTCTAAACCTTCAATAAACCCTCTTAAACCTGTCTAAAACCCCACTAAACCCCCTGTAAGCCACTGTAAGCCCCTCTAAACCAATATAACACTCTAAACCCGCCTCTCTAAAACCACTCTATACCCCATTTAGTGCCCCCTAAATCCCCCCGAAACCCCTCCCAATCCCCTCAAACCCCTTCTAAGAACCTCTAAACCCCTCTAAATCCCATTCAATTCTTCTAAACCCCGTCTATACTCCTCTAGACGCCCGTAAACCCATAAAAATCACTCTAAACTACTCGGAACCCCCCTAAACCCCTTTCGACCCGTATAAACGCCTCTAAACCCCCAGTAAACCCCTCTAAACCGCCTCTAAACCCAAACCCCTTTCAACCCCTCAAGAAACCTCTAAACCACTTTAGACCCCTCTAAATCCCGGAAAGTCCCTCTAACCACTGTGAACCACTCTAAACCCCTCTAACCCCCTGTAATTCGCTCTAACCCCCTGTAACCCCATTGAAACCCCTCCAAACCACTATATACCCTTCTAAACCACTCCAAACCATTCTAAACACATGTAAACCCTCTAAACCCCTCTAAACCCCACTAAGCAACTGCACATCCTTCTAAACACCTCTAAACATCTCTAAACGCCTGCAAACCACTTCAAACCCCTGTAAACCTCTCTATGCACATCTAAACTCCTCTAAATCCATCCAAACCCTCTTAACCCCTATAAACTTCTCTAAACTCATCCAAACCACTCCAAAACCCTCTAAACCTGCAACGGAAAAAGCGGGCCTGGTACGAATCGTGCGATCCTGATGCAAAAATTGCGAGCCCGGTGCGAAATGTGCGATCCTGATGCGAAAAGTGCGAGCCTGGTGCAAAAAGTGCGAGCCTGCTACGAAGAGAGGGAGCCGGTACGACAACTGTGAGCCTTGTGTGAAGCTTGCGAAACATGTGCGAAAAGTGCAAACCTTCTGCGAAAAGAGCGAGTCTGGTGCGAAAATTGCAATTCAGGTGCGAAAACTGCGAGCGTGGCGCAACCATTGCGATCTTGGTGCGAAAATTGTGAGCCTGCTGCTAAATATGCGAGCTTTATGCGATTAGTGCAAAGTGCGAAGCTGCTACGAAAGCTGCGAACCTCGTCCACAGCTACGAGCCGGGTGCACAAGCTGCCAGCCTGGAAGGAAAAGATCAAGCCTGAGAAAATGAGGACTTATGGGAGGACAATAATAAACTGAGAATTAGGGGAGCGCTGCATGAAATGGTAAATTAGGAGAGGACACCAGTAAATGGGGATTTAGGAAATGGTACCAGTAAATTGGAAATTAGGGGAGAGTGCCAGTAAATACTGGCGTAGCGGTAGATTAAACAACTCTAAGCTCAGTAACCCCTCCAAACCCCTCTAAACATCTCTAAACATTTCTAAACACATCCAAACCACTCCGACCCACTCTAAACCCCTACAAATCCCTCCGATTTGCTCCAAATCCCTCCAAACCTCTCTAAATCCCTTTCAAACCTTCCAAACCCCTCGAAACCCCGCCAAACCACTGCCAAAACCTCTAAATCACTTGATACCCCTCAAAACCCCTCCTAAGCCATCCAAACCCATCGAAACACTTCTAGACCCATGTAAACCCATGTAAACCCCTCTAAACACCCTCTAAACAATCCGTAAATCGCTCTAAACATTTAAATCCCTGTAAACCCCCTCTAGATCCCTAAACCCAAAAAGCCTCTCTACTCACAATCTAAGCACCTCCACATCCCTCTAAAGCCCTCTAAACACCTCCAAAGCACATCCAAAGCCATCTAAACCCCCTCTACACACACCTAGAATTAGGGGAGGGCACTAATAAATGGGGAATTAGGGGAGCGCAGCATTAGACGGTGAATTAGGGGAGGACACCAGTAAATGGGGATTTAGGGATTAGCACCAGTAAATGGGGATTTAGGAATGGCACCAGTAAATGGGATATTAGGGGACGGCGCCAGCAAACAATGGTTCAGCGGTAGAGTAAACAACCCTAAGCCCCAGTAACCCAACCCAAACCTCTCCAAACCCCCGCAAACCCCTCCAACCCCCTTCCAAATCCCCACCAAACCACTCTCTACCCCTTCTAATCCCTCCAAATTCGTCTAAATCACTCCAAGCCCCTCTAAACCCCATCAAAACTTTCCAAACCCCTCTAAGCCTCTCGAAACCCCTGGAAACCGCACCCCTCCAAAATCATCTAAACCTGCAACGGAAAGATAGAGCCTGGTACGAAAAGAGCAAGCCTGCTGCGCAATGTGGGCGCCTGGGGTGCGAAAACTACCAACCTTGTGCGAATATTGCGAGACTCGTGCGAAAATTGATGCTTGCTTCCAGTTCCTCGTGCGGCCTAGAGCACGGAAACTGAATGTGTGGCTGACGAACTTGTGTCGGGGGCAGGGATTTAGATTCTTGGATCACTGGGATCTGTGTTGGAGTAACGGGGAACGGTTTTGGAGTAAGGGGGTACAAAAGGGACGGATTGCATCTTAACAGGTGGGGGCCAGCATTCTGGCAGGCAGGTTTGCCACTACTGCACGGGTGGTTTTAAAATGAATAAGGGGGTGGGCTGTAAAATGGGATAGTCGAGGACAGTTAAAGGGAAAGAAAGTAAATGGATGGTGAATGAGCCCAGAATTAACGGGAAAGGAAGCTCACAAGGTGATAGGAGTGTTATGCCAAGTGTAATAGGGTTCGATGTGAAAGGTGAGAGGCATAAGTAATTAAAATTATTGTATTTGAATGCGCGAAGTATAAGAAGTAAAGTAGTAGAGGTTGGTAGATATGCTATTGTGGGGATTGCTGAGACGTGGCTGCAGGAGGATCAGGCCTGTGAACGTAATATTCAAGGTTATACATCATTTAGAAATTACTGACAAGTGGGCACGAGGATGGGGGTAGCTCTGCTGGTGAGGGATGGAATTCAGCCCCTTGCGAGGGAAGGCATAGAGACTGACGAGGTAGAGTCACTGTGGATTGAGTTGAGAAAATGTAAAGTCAATTGGTGTTACCGACAGACCCCCAAATAGTAGCCAGGATGTAGGGTGTAGGAGTTTAAAACAGACATTGTTACAAAGGTAATGCCACTATGGTGATGGGGGATTTCAATGTGCAGTTAACTGGGAAAAACATTTGGGTGGTTCAGGACCCAAAGAAAGAGAGTTTGTAGAATGCCTCCGAGATGGATTCCTAGAGCAGCTTGTAATGGAGCCGACCAGAGAAAAGGCAATTCTGTATTTAGTGTTGTCCAATGAACCAGATATGATAAGAGAACTCGAGGTCAGGGAACCGCTTGGAGGTAGTGATCATAGTATGATTAGTTTTAATCTGCAATTGGAGAAGGAGAATGTTACTTCGGAAATGTCAGTGATGCAGTTGAACAAAGGGCGCTATGAAGGCGTGAGAGGGGAGCTGGCCAAGGTAGACTGGAAAGGGATGCTAGCAGGAATTACGGTGGAACAGCAATGGCAGGAATTTATGGCCATAATCCGGGAGACTCAGAATCATTTCATTCCATAAAGGAAGAATGATTCTAAGGCGTGTAGGAGGCGCGTGTGGCTGAAAAGAGAAGTTAGGAATAGAATAAAAGTAAAATACAATATGTATAACACAGCAAAGATTAGCCGGAAGCCAGAGGATTGGGAAATATTCATAAGACAACAGAAGAAAACAAAACGGGCAATACGGGCTGAAAAGATGAAGTACGAAGGGAAGCTGGCCAGGAATATAAAGAAGGACAGTAAACGCTTATTTTAATATGTTAAGGGAAAAAGAGTAGCAAAGTCAAATGTGGGTCCCTTGAAGGCCGACATGGGTGACATTATTTTGGGCAACAAGGACATGGCAGAATAGTTCAATAGGAACTTCGGAACTGTCTTCACTAAGAAAGACAAAACAATCTTCCAGATGTACTGGAGGACAGAGTATCTAAATGGGTGGCGGAACTGAAATACATTTTCATTATGCGAGAAATAGTATTAGCTAGGCTACTGGGACTGAAAGATGATAAATACCCTGGGCCTGATGGTCTGCATCCCAGGATCCTCAGGGAAGTGGCTCTAGAAATAGTGGACGCATTGGTGATCATTTTCCAATGTTCAGTAGATTCAGCATTAAATCCTGTGGATTGCAGGACAGCTAATGTTATCCCACTTTTCAAGAAAGGAGTGAGAGACAAAACGGAGAATTACAGACCAGTTAGCCTGACTTCGGTGGTGGAAAATATGCTGATGTCATTTATTAAAGAGGTGATAATGGAACATTTGGATAGCAGTAAAAGGATTACTGCAAGTCAACATGGATTTATCAAAGGGAAATCATGCTTGATTAATCTTCTGGAATTATTAAAGGATGTGACAAGTAAAATGGATGAAGGAGTGCCAGTGGATGTAGTGTATCTAGACTTACAGTAAAACTTTGATACGGTAACGCACGGGAGACTGGTGACTAAAATTAGAGCACATGATATTGGGGGTGGGGTGTTGACATGGATAGAACATTGGTTAGCAGATCGGAAGCAAAGAGTAGAAGTGAACGGGTCATTTTCAGAATGACAGGCAGTGGCGAGTGGAGTGCCGCAATGCTCGGTGTTGGAGCCGCAACTGTTTACCATACACAGAGGCATGCAAAACTGTTCATCCCCCTAGAACCTTTCCACATTTTGACACGTTAGAACCACAAACGTAAATGTATTTTATTGGGATTGTATGTGATATACCAACACAAAGTGGTGCATAATTGTGAAGTGGAAGGAAAATGATACATGATTTCCAAATTGTATTACAAATAAAAACTGAAAAGTGTGGCGTGCAAAAGTGTTCTGCCCCCCTGAGTTAATACTTTGTAGAAACCACCTTTCGCTGCAATTACAGCTGCAAGTCTTTTGGGCTATGTCTCTACCAGCGTTGCACATCTAGATACGGAAATGTTTGCCCATTCTACATTGCAAAAATAGCTCAAGCTCAGTCAGATTGGAAGGAGAGATACCGACAGATATGGGCCAATGCAATATGTCTCTCTATACTGAAAGACACTTGAGAAGAAAGTTTTACCACGTAATGCACCGATGCCCATTAAATGCCAGACATATTTTGGTACAATTTAAATGTTACATGGATTAAAAACTACGCTAAAACGAAATTAAATATAATTCTAACATATTCTTTCTATTTGCGATAAAATGTCAGAATTTAGAAGCTAACTTAACGCAATAGTTTTGTAACATGCATAAAACTTAATTGTTTTGGGCTGATATTTTTGAAAACATTTCTGAAGATCTAAATAGTAAATTGGACCCTGATCTAAAGCTAATAATATTAGGAGTTCATAACTAAAGCTTAATATTAACAGTAAGTCAATAAAGACATTTTCTTTGATTACGGTTTTGATAATTGGAAAAATATTAATATTAAAATTCTGGATGGGAGGGAGCATTATCCCCCACAATCAACATGTGGACTGTGGAAATGTCGGAGACATTTGTAGAGAATTAGGTTTGTCCTAATGGACAAATATGAACTTTTTGAACAAATATTGTCTCCATTCTTTGATTATTTAAAGGGTAGCTGAGCTCAGCACCGTAACTCAATAAGTACCCTGGTGTGGGATTAGATGAAAAGATGTATTCTGGGATCTGTATACAGGTCTCTATAGATATTGTTATGTGAAACTGTTCCATTGATTGTTAATATGTATCCCTTATTTTATTTGTTTTATTATATCATAAATGTTTTTATTTTTTTATTTGTGTATCTTTATTATTTTTGATTTTTTTTTTTTCATATATAATCATTATTATTTAATCACCACTTCTTGATTATCGATTTATACGTTTACTTTTTTTTCCACTCCCTTACCTCCCCCCCCAAAAAAACAGTAGCAAATATAAATTATCCCGTAACATCTGTACAACGTTTGTGACAAGTCTAATTTGTATTTGAAGTACTGTTGTACCTTAGATAATATGCAATGCTTCTAATAAAAATGTTTTAAAAAAAAAAAGATTGGATGGAGAGCATCTGTGAACAGCAATGTTCAAGTCTTGCCAGAGATTCTCAATTGGATTTAGGTCTGGCATTTGACTGGGCCATTCTAACACATGGATATGCTTTGATCTAAACCATTCCATTGTAGCTCTGGCTGAATGTTTAGGGTCGTTGCCCTGCTGGAAGGTGAACTTCCGCTCCAGTCTCAAGTATTTTGCGGACTCTAACAGGTTTTCTTCCAAAATTGCCCCTGTATTTTGCTCCATCCATCTTCCCATCAACTCTGACCAGCTCCCCTATCTCTGCTGAAGAAAAGCATCCCCGCAGCATGATGCTGCCACCACCCTGTTTCACAATGGGGGTGGTGTGTTCAGGGGATGTGCAGTGTTAGTGTTCCGCCACACATAGCGTTTTGCATTTAGGCCAAAACACTTGAATTTTGGTCTCCTCAGACCAGAGCACCTTCCTCCACATGTTTGCTGTGCCCCCCACATGGCTTGTGGCAAACTACAAACGGGACTTCTTATGGCTTTGTTTCAGCAATGGCTTGCTTCTTGCCACTCTTCCATAAAGGCCCGATTTGTGGAGTGCACGACTAATAGTTGTACTGTGGACAAATTCTCCCACCTGAGCTGTGGATCTCTGCAGTTCCTCCAGAGTTACCATGGGCCTCTTGGCTGCTTCTCTGATCAATGCCCTCATTGCCCGGCCTCTCAGTTTAGGTGAGCGACCATGTCTTGGTAGGTTTGCAGTTGCGCCGTACTTCTTTCCATTTTCGGATGATGGATTGAACAGTGCTCCGTGAGATTTTCAAAGCTTGGGATATTTTTTATAACCTAACCCTGCTTTAAACGTCTCCACAATGTTATCCATGACTTCTCTGGTGTGTTCCTTAGGCTTCATGATGCTGTTTGTTCACTAATGTTCTCTAACAAACCTCTGATGCCTTCACAGAAAGCTGTATTTATTTTGAGATTAGATTGCACACAAGTGGACTCTATTTACTATTTAGGTGACTTCTGAAGGCAATTGGTTGCACTGCCCTCCAAATCCCCCAAAACGCATCTAAAACCCTTCTAACCCCATGTAATCGCGCTAAAACCCATATAAACCCCTCTAAACACCCCAACATCAACTCTAAGCCCATCTAAACCACTATAAACGTCCTACAAATCTATCTAAACTCCTCTAAGCCACCCCTAAACCCCTAGAAATCACTGTAACCCCTCCTAAACCCCTCTAAACGCCTGTAAATGCCCAAAGTAGACCCCTCAAAACCCCTCGAAACCTCCGCTAAACCCCCACGTAAAACAACCGTAAAACCCCCTAAACCCCTCTAAACATAATCTAAACCCATCTGAACACCTTCTCAAACCCCTCTAAACCCCTCTAATCGCATCTGAGTACCCTTTGAAACGAGTTTGAAACAGGTTTGTTCAACCCTTGAGATGGACGGTCATCACGTTTTCGAGGGGGTCCAACATATAACATACAGCACAAGACATAACATACATAGAGGCTCTCATTGACCCACCTACCCACACACCAATCCCAAACCCCCTCCATCCCCACTTGTTATAGTTTATGACAATTGTTAATTGACTTTACATATCCAAATAATAATAATAAGTTATGTGTTACAGCATAATGTTGATGCATAATACCATATACCACCTATCATACATCGTACATTAAGTGGTAAGTTGGACACCCTCGTTTTCGCGAGGGGGGTGATTAAACATGAATATTAACATAATGATATATTATTCCATAGTATTGTGACATAATACAACTGACCTTGTAACACTATGCAATACAATAATACATAAGTATAATGGCAATGCATATACAATAGCAATGCCTATGATCACCCAAAGAGCAAGCCCTTTAACCCACTAACACCCCGAACTCCTCTAAACCCATCTAAACACCTCTCTAACCTCTCCTACACCCCACTAAACCCCTGCAAAGACCCTCTGAAACCTCTATACCCCTATAAACACATCTAAACCCATCTGAATTACTTCTAAACCCCTTTATCCCCCCTAAACCCACCTCAACCACCTCTAAACCACTCTGATCCCCTCTGAACACATTTAAACCGCCTCTGAATTCATCAAACCCATCTAAATCCGCTCTAACCCACTCTAACATCCCCTAAACCCCTCTAAACCCATATAAACCCTTGTAAACCACAGTAAACCCTTCTAAACCCCCCTAAACGCCCATAACCCCTCGAAACCTCTCAAAACACTCTAAGCCACACTAATCCCCTCTAAACCCCACTAAATCCCTATAAAACCCACTCTGCTCCCCTTGTAGGTCAAACTAATTCCCTCTAAACCCTGCCTAAACCCCTATAAACCCCATCTAAACCCCCTTATTAACCTTCTTCTAAATCCCCTCTAAATCCCTCTAACCCCGTCTAAACCCCACTAAACCCCGCTCTGAACCCCACAGATCACCTCCAAAACCCTTCTAGCCCAATCTAATCCCTCTAAACCCCATATAAACCCCTCCAAACCTCAAAAAATCAACTCAAAACGCACCGAAACCACTATAAACCTCCTATCAATCCATCTAAACCCATCTAAACGCTTTATAAACCCCTAAAAACGACGGGAAACCATTCTAAACCCCTCTCGATACCATCTGAACCCTTCTAAACCCATCTGAAACAGTCTAAACCCCTCTAAACCCTCTGTAACGTCTAACCCCATTAAACCACTCTAAAACCATCTAAACACCTCTAATCCATTTTAAGTGCCTTCTCAACCACTCTAAACCCCTTTGTACCACAAAACACCTCTTAACCCGCTCTAAATCCCTCTAAACCCCATTAAACCTCATCTGAATTACTCAAAACCGTTCTAAACCCCAACCTCCCCTAAACCTTGGTAAATCCCCTCTAAAACCCTCTATACCCCCTAGAAACACACCTGGACCACTTTTAAATCCCTCTATACTCCTCCAAACCCATCTAAACCCGTTCTAACCTCTCGAAACACATCTAAATCCCAATAAACCTCCTCTAAATCCCCCTAAACCCCATCGAACCTACTCTAAACGCCCTTTAAACCCCTGTAAACCACTGACAACACCTCTTAACCCCATATACTCTCCTCCAAACCTCCCAACATCAACTCAAAACGCACCGAAACCCCTATAAACCTCCTATCAATCCATCTAAACCCATCTAAACGATCTCTAAACCCCTAACAACGATTGGAAATCATTCTAAACCCCTCTAGATACCATCCGAACCCATCTAAACCCATCTAAAACACTCTAAACCCCTCTAAACCCAAACAACGTTTAACCCCATTAATCCACTCTAAAACCATCTAAACACCTCTAATCCCTTATAAATGCCTTCTAAACGACTCTAAACCCTCTGTACCATAAAACCTCTCTTAACCCGCTCTAAATGGTTACTGGTGAAAGTAAATCCACAGGGTTTCTACAGGTGAAAGTAAATACAAAGGGTTTCTACAGCTATATTAATAGCAAAAGAATAACGAGGGATAAAATTGGACCATTAGAGAACCAGAATGGACAGCTATCTGCAGAGCCAAAAGAGATGGGGGAGATATTGAACAATTTATTTTCTTCGGTATTCACCAAGGAGAAGGATATTGAACTCTGTGAGGTAAGGGAAAAAAGTAGAGTAGCTATGGAAACTATGAGATTCAAAGAGGAGGAAGTACTGACACTTTTGAAAATATAAAAGGTGGATAAGTCTCCAAGTCCTGACAGGATATTCCCTAGGACATTGAGGGAAGATTTAGTATAGAAATAGCAGGAGCTATGACAGAAATATTTCAATGTCATGAGAAACGGGAATAGTGCCGAGGATTGGGGCGTACTGCGCATGTTGTTTCCATTGTTTAAAAAAGGTTTCAAAGAATAAACCTAGCAATTATAGACCTATTAGTTTGACGTCAGTGGTGGGCAAATTAATGGAAAGGATACTTAGAGATAATATATATAAGCATCTGGATAAACAGGGTCTGATCAGGAACAGTTCAACATGGATTTGTGCCTGGAAGGTCATGTTTGACAAACCTTCTTGAATTTTTTGAAGCGGTAACTAGGGAAATTGATGAGGGTAAAGCAGTGGATGATGTCTATATGGATTTCAGTAAGCCTTTGACAAGGTTCCCCATGGAAGGTTGGTTCAGAAGGTTCAATCTTTGGGTATTAATGGCGGAGTTCGCAAGATGGATTCAACAGTGGGGGGCTGAATGGGAGATGTCAGAGAGTGATGGTGGATGGCTTTTGTCAGATTTGGAAGCCGGTGACCAGTGGGGTGCCTCAGGGATCTTGTTTGGTCCACTGTTGTTTGTCATGTACATCAATGATCTGGATGATGGGGTGAAAAATTGGATAAAGTAATTATGCGATGATACTAAGATAGGTGGTATTGTGTATAATGAAGTAGATTTCTCAAAGTCTACAGAGAGATTTGGGCCATTTGGAAAAGTGGGCTTGAAAGATGGCAGATGAGTTTAAATGCTGATAAGTGTGAAGTGCTACATCTTGGCAGGACAATCAAAATAGGACCGTACATGGTAAATGGTAGGGATTGAGAATGCTGTGGAACAGAGGGATCTATAAACAACTGTGCATAGTTCCCTGAAGGTGGAATCGCATGTAGATAGGTGGTAAAGAAAGCCTTTGTGTGCTGCTGGCTTTATAAATCAGAGCATTGAATATAGGAGATAGGGAAGTAATGTTAAAATTGTACAAGGCATTGGTAAGACCAATTCTGGAGTATGGGGTACAATTTTGGTCGCCTAGTTATAGGAAGGATGTCAACAAAATAGAGAGAGTACAGAGAGATTTACTAGAATGTTGCCAGGGTTCCAGCCAACTAATTGTTACAGAGAAAGGTGAACAAGTTAGGTCTTATCTTTGAGCGCAGAAGTTAAGGGGGGACTTGATTGAGGTCTTTAAAATGGATGAAAGGGATAGACAGAGTTGACGTGGCTAAGCTTTACCCATTGAGGGAGGAAGATTCAAACAAGAGGGCATGATGAGAATTAAGGGACAGAAGTTTAGGGTAATCGTGAGGGGGAATTCTTTACTCAAAGGGTGGTGGCTGTGTGGAATGAGCTTTCCGGCAAGGTTTGGAGGAGCGAAGGATTCGATTTACATTTAAAAGTAAAGTGGATAGGTATATCTGACTGAAGGGAAAGGAGGGTTATGGCTGATGCAGTAGATGAACTAGGGAAAACAAATTGTCGGCGCAACGGACTGAAGGGCCGAGAGGGTCCTGTTCGCCCGTGCTGTAATTGGTAAAAAATCCTCTAAACCCCATTAAACTCATCTGAATTCCTCCAAAAACCGTTTCTAAACCCCAACCTCCCCTAACCCCGTAAAACCCCATCTAAAACCCTCTAACCCCTAGAAACACACCTGGACCACTTGCAAATCCCTCTATACTCCTCCAAACCCATCTAAACCCATGCTACCCTCTCGAAACACATCTCAATCCCTATAAACCTCCCCTAAATCCCCCTAAACCCCATCGAACCCACTCTAAACCCCTTTAAACCTGTAAACCAACTGTCCAACACCGCTAAAACCTCAAACCCCCTCCCAAACCCCTTAAAAACCCCTCGACACACATCCTAAACCCCTCCTATACACCTCCAAATGCCCCTAAACTCCGTAATCCCCTCTAACCCCCAGTAAACCCCCTAAATCCCCTCTCATCCCTCTAAACCCCTCTAAACCCCTTCTAAACCAACTAACCCCTCATAACCCCTCGAAACACCCTCTAACCCCCTCTTAATCCCACAAAACGCCCTCTAAATCCATCAAAACGCAATCTAAAACCTTTCTAACCCATCTAATCCCTCTAACTCCATATTAACCCCCCAAACCCCCCCTAAATCAACTAATCGAAGCCCATCTAAACCCATATAAACTCCTAAATTTCCATCTAAACCCCTCTAAACCACCTCTAAACCCATGGATATCACTGTAACCACTTCTAAACCTCTCTAAACCCATGTAAACGCCCAGTAAACCCCCCTAAACCCATCGAAACCTCCTCTAAACCCCCACGAAAAACAACTCTAAAACCCTCTAAACCACTAAACATTATCTAAACCAATCTAAACCCATCTGAACCCATCTAAAACTCCTGAAATCCCCTCTGAATTCCATTTAACCCACTAACCCCTCTAACCCCTCTAAAACCCTCTAAACCCTCTAAACCCTTCTAAACACTTTCTAAACTCACCTAAGCCCAACTAAAACCCTGTAAAGCCCCTCTAAAAACCCTCTATACCCCTATAAGCACATCTAAACCCATCAGAACTACTTCCAAATCCCTCTATACTCTTCCAAACCCAACTAAACCCATTCTAATCCCATTTAAACCAATCTAACCATTTGTAAACCACAGTAAACCCCTCTAAACACCGCTAAACATCCATACGCTCCTCAAACCACTTCTAAACACTCTATGCCCCTCTAATCCCCTCTAAACCCCACTAAATCCCCTCCACAACGTTCCGAACCCCTCCAAGCCCTATCTAACCGCCTCTAATCCCCCCAAACCCCCTATAAACCGTCTAAACACCCTATAAACCCATCTAAACCCCTAGAAACTCCACTAAACACCCTCTAAATTGCACAAAACGCCTCAAAAACCGTTCTAGCCCAATCTAATCCTTCTCATCCCAATATAAACCCCTCAAAACCCCTCTAAATCAACTCTAAACCCATCGAAACCCCCTATAAACCTCGTATAAATCCATCTACACCCATCTAAACCCACTCTAACTCCATAAAACGACTGTAAAACATTCTAAATCCCTGTAGATACCCTCTGCACCCATCTAAACCCATCTAAAACCCTCGAATCCCTTTTAATTACCCTCTAAACCCCCTCTAAACCACTCTAAACCCCCCTAAACCCGCTCTCAATCACTCCACACCGCATTACATCTAATCTGAATCCCTCAAAACCGTACTAAACCTCAACATCCCCCAAGTAAAGCCCCTCTAAAACCCTCTATACCCGCTATACCCCCTGTACACACATCTAAACCAATCTGAACCACTTATAAACCCCTCTACTCCTCCATCTAAACCCACTCTAATCCTCTCTAAATCCATCTGAAACAACTTTAAACCTCTAACCCCTATCTAAATCCCTCTAAACCCCCTCTTAACCCCCTATAAACCATCTAAACCCCCTATGGACCATTCTAAACGCCTCTAAACGCCACTAAACCCCTCTAAACCCCTCTAAACACCTCTGAACTGCTCTAATCCCCTCCAAACTTTCTAACCCCCTCTAATCCCCACTAAACACCACTAAATCCTCTCTGCATCCCTCTGAACCTTTCTAAACCCTCTCTAAACCCCTCTAACCCCAATCTAAACCCCTTCTAAACCCTCTAGACCCCCTCTAAACAACTCGAAACCCCTCTAAACTCCACCAACCCTCTCTAAATCCCTCAACACGCCTATAAAGCCCTTCTAATCCAATCGAATCCATCGAAACCCCATATATCCCCTCTATACCCCCCTAAATTAACTCTAAACCCATCTAAACCCCTCAAAGCCCCATCTAAATCCCTCTAAACCACATCTAAATAATTCTAAAGCCCTCTATACCCCTCTAAACACCCTCTACTCCCATCTAAACCACTCTAAAACCCACAAACCCCTCTAATCCCTTAAAAACCATCTAAACCACTCTAAATCCCCTCTGCACAATTCTAAACCCCTCTAAACCCAATCCAAATCCCTCTAATCCCCATTAAACCTCCTCTGAATCCTTCAGAACCGTTCCCTAACCCCCTCTAAACCCGGTAAAGCCCCCTCTAAAACCCTCTATACCCAATATAAATACATCTACACCCATCTGAACCACTTCCCAACCACTCTCTACTCCTCCAAACCTATCTAAACTCATTCCAAATCCCTCACAACGCCTCTAGAACCCTTATAACCCCATCTACTGCCTCGAAACCCCTTTTACATAATTCTAAATCTCTCTAACCCCCTCTAAACACCGTCTAAGCCCATCTAAACCCCGCTAAACCCCCTAACCCATTTAAGCCCATGAAATTCCCTCTAAATACCCTTTAAACCACTGAACCCCTCTAAACCCCCTCTAAAACAATCTAAAGCACTCTAAACCACTCTAAGCCCACTCAAAATCACACTGAACCCCTCTAATCCCCTCTAAACCCTACTCAGTCCCCTCTACATCCATCAGAATACATCTAAACCCCCTCTAAACCCCTCTCAAAACCCTCAAACCCCTATCCAAAACCTCTAAACTGCTCTAAACCCCCTCTAAAGATTCTGAGCCTTTCTAATCCCCACTAAACCGCACTAAATCCCTATAAAGTCCCTCTGAAACCCCTCTAATCCCCTCTAAACCCTACTGAGTCCCCTCAACATCCCTCAGAATACACCTAAATCGTCTCTAAACCTCTCTAAACCCCATCTAAACCCCCTATAAAGCCACTACATTCCTTATAAACCCCTCTAAACCCCCCTAAATGTAATCTACAATCATCTAAACACCAATAAAGATGCGTGCAAATCACTCTAAACCCCTCTAACCTCCCTCTAAATCCCTGAAATCCGCTGCAAACCCTTGTAAACTCCTCTACGCCCCTCTAAATACGCCTATACCCCTCTAAACCCCTCAAAGCCACTTCTAAATCCCGTAAAACACCTTCAAATAACTAAATAACTCTAAAACCAACTAAACCCATCTAAACACCATCTAAACCACTTGAAACCCCTCTAAACCACTCTAAATCCCTCAAAACCCATTAAACGTTACTTGAATCCTTCAGAACCGTCCTAAACTCGAACCTCCCTAAACCCCTCTAAACCGGTAAAGTCTCTCTAAAACCCTTTATCCGTCCTATACAACACATATTCACCCAATACTGAACCACTTCTGAACCATTCTAAAACTCCTCCAAACCCATCAAAAACTCATTCAAATTGCTCACATTGCTCACAACGCCTCTAGATCACTTCCAACCCACTTAATCCCTCTAAACCCTCTAAATGACTCCTAAATCCATCTAAACCACTAAACAACCTCAAAGCCCATCCAGACCTCTCTACATCCCCTTCCCCCCTCAAAACCCATCCAAATCCCCCTCTAAATACCCTTTAAACCACTAAAACCCCTCAAAACCCCTATAAATCATCTAATCCCATCTAAACCACTAAACCACTTCTAAACCCACCTAATCCTCTCTCAACCCCACTAAATCCTCCAAACCACTTCTGAAACCCTCTAAACCCCTCAAAAATACCCCATAACCCCATATAACCCCCCCCCCCAACCCCTCTAAACGACATCTAAACAACGATAAAACCCTCTAAACCCCTCTAAACACACACTATAACCCCAGCGAAAACCATATAAAACCCTCTAAAAATCCCCCAGGTCCCCTCTAAATACCCTCTAAATCACTGTAAACCACTTCGGAGCCCCACTAAACCACACTAAACCCCTCTAAACCCGCTCTAAATCACTATAAATACCCATTAAAACCCATCTGCATCCCTCAAACCGTTCTAAACCCTAACGTCCATAAATTCCTCGCTAACCCTGTGTTACCCCCTCTAACACCCTCCATACCCCTTATACCACACATTATACAAAACACATCTGAACCACGTCTAAACCCCCTTATACTCCTCCAAACCCATCTAAACCAATTCAAATCCCTCTAAACCCATCTAAACCACCACTAAACCCCTCCAAACCTCTCTAAAACCATCTAAACCCTCTGAATTCCTCAAAACCTCTCTAACCCCTCTAACCCCTCTAACCTCTAAACCCTCTCTTAACCCCTCTAACACCCTCTAACCTCAAAACCTCTCTAACCCTAATCCCCTCTAACCCCATCTTAAACCCCAATTAACCCCCCTGTAAACCCCTCTGAACCGCGTAAACCCCTCTGATTCACACTGTAAAACCTCTGTAAACCACAGTAAACCCCCTCTACAGCCCTCTAAACCCCCATAAACCACTCAAAACACCGCAAAACACATCTAAACCCTTCTAAACCCCTATAAATCGCTAAAAACCCCTCTAAACCCTTTAAGCCCTTCTAATCACCCACTAAATTTTCCTCATACAACCTCCTCCTGATCACCTCTAAACACTCTATAAACCCTCTATACCCCGTCTAAACCACTCTTACCCCACCAAACCCACTCAAAATCAGTCAAGATGCCTCCAAAACCCTTCTAACCCCAATCCCCTCTACAACCCACTAAATCAACTATAAACCCATCTAAACCCCTATACACCTCGAAATAAAAAACCCTCTAAACCCCTTCTAAACCCATGAAAATCACTGCAAACCCTTCTAAACCACTGAAAACAACTCTAAAGACCCTTGTACCCCTTAAACCCCTCCTAGCCCCCTCTAAATCCCACTAAACCAACTAACTACCGTTAGTTAAAACCCGCTAAACCTTTCTAAACACACTCTAACCCCATCTAACCCCCTCTGAAACCCTACAAAGACCTCTAATCCCGTTTAAGTAACTTCTAAACCACTCTAAACCCCTCTAAACCACAAACCCCCTCATAACCCTCTCTAAATCCTTCTAAACCCCATTAAACCTCATCTGAATCTCTCTAAACCGTATTAAACCCCAACCTCCCGTCAACCGATCTAAACCACCTAAAAACCCGTCTAAACCTCCTCTAAATCCATCTAAACCCCATCTAACCCTATAACCATATAACAATTACAGCACGGAATCAGGCCCTCTCGGCCCTTCCAGTCCGTGCCGACCATTTGTTTTCCCTAGTCCCATCTACATGCACTTAAAGCATACCCCTCCATTCCCTTCACGTCCATATACCTATCCACTTTACTCTTAAATGTTAAAATCGATCCTGCCTCCACCACTTCTGCTGGAAGCTGATTCCACACAGCCACCACCCTCTGAGTAAAGAAGTTCCCCCTCACGATACCCCGAAACCTCTGTTCCTTAATTCTCATGTCATGCCCTCTTGTTTGAATCTTCCCTACCCTCAATGGGAAAAACGTATCCACGTCAACTCTGTCTATCCCTTTCATCATTTTAAAGACCTCAATCAAGTCCCCCATTAACCTTCTGCGCTCCAAAGAATAAAGACCTAACTTGTTCAACCTTTCTCTGTAACATAGTTGCTGGAACCCTGGCAACATTCTAGTAAATCTCCTCTGTACTCTCTCTATTTTGTTGACTATCATCTAATGTTTGTCATCTAATCCACTCGAAACGCCCTTTAAACCCCTATAAACCACTGTCAACCCGTCTAAACCCCTCTAAGCTCCCCTAAAACCCTCGAAACCTCTCTACACACATCTTAAACCCCATGATGCACTAAACACATCTAAACCCCTCTAAACCTCTCTGAACGCCTCTAAACCCCTCTAAACCCCGCAAAACGCATCTACACACCTCTAAACCCGCTAATCCCCTCTAATCCCTCCTAAACCCCACTAAATCCCCTCTTCATCCCTCAGAACACCTTTAAATCCTCTAAACCCCCCTAAACCTCTCGAAACCCCTCGAAACCACTAGACGCCCTCAAAATCCCTCAGAACGCTTTAAAACCCGTCTCCCCATCTATATAATCCCTCTAAAGCCCTATTAAACCCCTAAACCCATAAACCCCTCTACCCCAACATCAACGCTATGCCACATCCTAAACCACTAAATAAACATCCTACAAAATGTATCTAAAACCCCTCCAAACCACCCTAAACCCCCTTTAAATCACTGCAACCCCTGCTAAACCCTCTAACGCATCTAAACGCCCAGTAGACCCCACAAAACCCCTCGAAACCTCCTCTGAACCCCACGTAAAACAACTCTAAAACCCTCCAAAACCGTTCTAAACATAATCTAAACCCATCTGAACACCTAAAACCCATCTAAACCCATCTAATCCCCTCTGAATACCCTTTGAAACAAGTTTGAAACATGTTTATTCATGGAAAACCCCTTGAGATGGACACGTCCATCTCGTTTTTCGAGGGGGTTCCACATACAGCACAAGACATAACATACATAGAGGCTCTCATTGACCCACCTACCCACACACCAATCCCAAACCCCCTCCATCCCCACTTGTTATAGTGTATGACCATTGTTAATTGACTTTACATATCCAATAATAATAAGTTATGTGTTACAGCATAATGTTGATGCATAATACCATGTACCACCTATCATACATCGTACGTTAAGTGCTACGTTTCCGAGGGTGTCCAACATTATTACATGATATATAATTTCATAGTATTATGATATAATACAATATGACCTTGTTGCACTATGCAATACAATAATACATAAGTGTAATGGCAATGCATATAAAATAGCTATGCCAAATGATCACACACAGAGCAAGCCCTTTAACCCACTAACAACCTGTAAACCCTCTAAACCCCTCTAAACCCACTCTAACCTCTCCTACACCCCACTAAACCCCTGTAAAGCCCCATCTGAAACCCTCTATACCCCCTATAAACACATCTAAACCCATCTGAATTACTTGTAAACCCCTCTATACTCTTCCAAACCCGCATAAACCCATTCTTATCCCCTCTAAACCCACCTCAACCACCTCTAAAGCACTCTGACTCACTCTAAACCAATGTAAGCCCCCTCTAAATTCATCAAACTCATCTAAATCCACTCTAACCCACTCTAACATCCCCTAAACCCCTCTAAACCCATATAAACCTCTGTAAACCACAGTAAACACTTCTAAACCCCTCTAAACGTCCATAAACCCTTCTTAACCCCTCTAAACGTCCATGAACCCCACTAAACGCCCTCTAAATCCTTCAAAACGCATCTAAAACCATTCTTTTTTTTTGTAAGATATTTTTATTAGAAGTAATTACATATTAAGAAGAAATATAAGATTCAATTAAAACAAAGGAAAATATTAACGTCACATACATTCTTAATATTTTTAAAATTAACAGTCAATCTTATTTGTACTTCTATAATTTTTCTTTTTTATTTTATAGCAGTTGAGAAAAAGAAATGAAAAAAAAAGAGAGATAAACTGATTGAGTGGAATATTAAACAAGGTATTCTTCATGGAGATATATTTATGAACTATTGTCTATAATTCTTCTTCCATTCATGTATCGGCTTCTGTCATGGCTTTCGAACTGGGACCATCTTAACCCTTTAAATATTCAATAATGGAGACCATATTCCTCTGAACTGGTCCAGCCTATCCATCAGGCAAGCCGTAATCGTTCCAAGTGCAATGTCTCCGCCATTTCTGTAATCCACATTTTAGTTGTGGGGGAAGTTGGACCTATCCAAAAATCTTAGTATTTAATTTTTTACCGATTATCTAAAATATAACGATAAAATTTCTTTTTGTTGTGTTGTTTATTTCTGAGTTTTGTTTCCAGTATTCCCAATATAATGTTGTTTTGAGGTCTGGATTAACTTGGCATTTAACTTACAGTGAGATTATGTTAAAAATTCTCATATCAGAAAATTACTGATTTTATTCATTTGGTAAATGAGTGCGTTTAAATTAGCTTTAATTGTTGGACACTTATCGATTTGCAGACACATTGAGATAGATTTCTATTTTATTTGGAACTTTGAGAGCAGTAAATATATCGTAAAACCTTTAAATTGTATAAGGAAGTGTCTAGTAATTTTATGAAACATTTGATGTTTATATTGTAAACTTTCATTCCATACTTCTCTAATGTTTCACTTCTCCTAGTTTCATTTTCCCATGATTGTCTACTATTCTATCCGTATGTGGTAAATCATTTTTCACAAATAAAATTTCTATAAATACTATGAATATTATTTCTCAGTGTTCGGATGTTTATTTATACTTCATTCTAAAATTTCGGTCTGTCTAATCCTTAAAATCAAGTGTATTAAGATTTAACCATTGTCTCTTATTTTGAAGATTCTCAGATAATATTCTTAAAATGTATTCCATAATTTTTGTTGGAATTCCTGAAATGATGAGAAATAAATTTTCCCTATAAACATCACCTATCTTATTTATTCCTAGGTCTTCCCATTTTAAGAAACCTTTGTCCATCAGTGAAGGTTTAAAGAAATATTGGTTACCCTTTGGGAAGAGCTAGCGGGTATATTCTGTAATTTTTTGTTTTTTTTAATTGTTCCAAATACGTATTCCACTTCTATTTATGGATATTCTTTATAAGATTTCTTATGTATTGGGTATTAGCAAATAAAATCGATACAATTAATACGGGGTACAGATCTTCTTTTTCCATCTCTTTAACCAATTTGGTTGTTTATCTCTAAGTCTCCCAGCCACAAATTAATATTTTTTTATATTAACTGGCCAATAATAAAATAAACAGAAAATTAGGCAGTGCAAAGCCACCATTTATTTTGATTTACATCGTTGCTTTTTATTTTTTATTTTATTCTTATAATCCCAAATAAATTGTAGTAACCATGGAGTCCACTTTCTTAAAGAAAATTTTTTAGGAAGATATATCGGGATCATTTGAAACAAAAGTTTAGCAGTTGTGGTAGAGTTAAATCATTTTTTTCGCGTTATTCTTACATAACTTTGAAATAGGTAATGTTTCTCCAATATTGGAATATCTTAAATAGTTTATTCAATAAGGGTATAAAAAATTAGATTTAAATAATGAATTTTATATTTTTGTACATAATTTCCAAGATATTTAATTGTTTTCATTAGCTATATTTAAAGGGTATTGTTGTATTATATGTAAATTATTTCCCTTTATGGCATAAGTTCACTTTTTATTCCAGTAATTCTATATCCTGAAAACGATCACTTGAGGTTATCAAATCTCTTACAAGTTAGGGAAGACTTAATTTCTGGTTTTGTGATATAAAGTAATACATATCTGCGTACAATGAAGTTTTTATTTTCAGTTTCTTTTGTTTCATACCCATATATTTCAGGGTTTGATCTCACAGATTTTGCTAATGGTTCTTATTGCAAGTGCAAAACAGTAGTGGAAGATAAAGGGAACACTTGTTACAACTCGAAATAAGTTAATTTTCGTTGTTAACACTTGGTTATTAATATTCTAGCTGTTGTATAGTATATAGTAATTTAACACATGTTATAAACTTCTCCTCCCAATTGAAAAGATTCATAACCGAAAGAAATAAGTACATTCCAATCTGTTCAAAAGCTTCTCTGGTCCTTACGAGATAATTGATAACATCTTCGTATATTTATTGTCGAGTATATAAATATAAATATTCTTCTCAAATTATTTGGAAGGACTATCGTTTTGGTTTAAAATCACCGTTTGATCTGAATGAATTAATTTATTAATACTTCTGTTTAATTTTGTGCTAATATTTTTGTTAATATTTTCATGATCAGTATTTAAAAGCGATTATAGCTCTCTTGACCCAGGGTCATCGATATTTTTTATCTAATTTAGGTATAAGGGTTATAATAGATTCATTTAATGTATCTGGTAATTTCTGTTTGTGTGTAAAATGTCGTTCATTATAGTGTCCATCAATAGTTGGGGCTATCATGTCATAAAATTTTTTATAAAATTCTGCTCAATACAATTCTGGTCACTGGAGTAGGTTTTTTACATTTTTTAAATGATCTAATGTTTCTTCAATTTCTTTAGTAGTTTTTCGACATTTAATAATTCCCTATCTTTAAATTTAGTCCATTTAGAATACTATCTCTCTATCAAAAAATGTTTTCTACTCCGACTCACGATTTTTCTTTTGTTTTAGCTGAGTATAAATGTTTATAATATTGCAAAAAATCTTTCGTTTATATCTTTAGTGTGTGTTAGTAATTTCCTTTATCTGATTTGATCCTATATATTAATTTTTCTCCTTCCAGTTTTCTTAAACTGACGAGCCAGTAGTTTATGTGGTTTATCAACCGAATTCAAATTGAGTTTTGTTTTGTATATTGGTATAGTTTTACAACTTATCTGAATATGTATTTTATTTAGTTTGTTTTATCAATGCACAAATATTTATTATGGGTGGTCGTAGATGGAGTAATTGGCATTCTCTGTATCTAATTGTTTAACTCTCTTTCCAATGCCTGTTGTAGCTTCCTTATTATCTTTATTATAAAATACTTGAGAGATATTAATTCCCGATTAATTGAGCCTTAAAAGTTTCCCTTAAGGGGATGATGATATTTCTGGCTTGTATCATTGTTTCAAAGAAGATCTTGATATATTTTTGTAATATATTCGTGTGATATTTTGTCCTTTAATATTTGTGGATAAATCTCAATTATCTTGTTTATCATTTTATCCATTTGTTTCATCTTAAAAAGTATTTTTGGTGCTTGATCTGTGATTATAATGTTATGATATTTTGAATTATGCGTAAGTGAATAAGTTTTTAAATCTACCAAAAAATAATCTATTCTTGAATAACTTTTAATGCACACGGCCTGTATAAAAATGGGAGTATTCGGCGTCCTGTTGGATTTTGCTATCTCCATAAGCTTTAATATTACTGGTGTCTATATATGCATTTATTAACTCACTGGAATGTGATTTAAGTTTTTCGTTGTTTTTGATGATCAATCCAAATAAAGGTCAACGTGTACAATTTAAATCTCAATTCATTTATAGATTATGTTGTGATATTTCTGTGATTGTATTTAAATAATTTTTTTAAAAATCGCGGCCTGTCAAAATTTGGGCATATATATTACAAAAATCACCTTTTGTGTATATAATTCTCCTATTACTATAATATAGCTACCATCATTATCTGTTATTATTGAAGTATGTTTAAATGCAGTTACCTTTACGATATTAATATTTGCTACACCTCTAGATTTGTGTGTAGTTAAAAGTTGTGTGATATACTTTATCATCATTTTGGCTTTTTGTCTATATTCTGCCTCTGTTTTCATGGTGTGTCTCTTGGAATAAACGCAACGTCTGTTTTGAGTGTTTTATATATTCTAATACCTTACCCTCTTAATGGGGTTCATTAATACCTTTAAACATTCCAGCTTTCAATAACGTTTATTCACTCATTCCCCGTATTTATGTGTAAGTCTTGCATCATTTATCTAAAGAGAAGTGTACCAGAGCAGTTGGTAAGCTGACACACACAGACCCACTCACATGAAACCTGAACAGCTATTCAAGGACTCTGATTTTCTCTCATAGATATATCTCCTTGGTATTAATTATGATTAACTCAGATGAAACGTAACCACAATAGTAATAATAGAAATGAAAGTAAAATAAGGGATAGGTTTTAACCCAGATTAGTTTTAAGAGTGTCCAAAGGAAGACAAAATAAAAAACTGACATATAGTATGTGTGTAGTTAGTGTTTAGCCATACTAACATGGCTAGCAGTTCTCAGGATTCGGTTGTGTTGAATGTTAAATACAATCCATTCTCCCATGATTCAAGTAAGTTATACTACCAAAAACAGAGTTTATTGTTATACGGGGAATATTAACACTGTGATATATAAAAGTTCAATAATCAGGTACAATGGTTATATATGCGTGGTATTAATAGAAATTATAATAATATTACATATAGAAGCGAGGAAAGAGGAAAAAAAAAAGTTAAAAATAGATGTATAGATATTTACTATTTAATTTAATTCTAGGTTAGTCGGGGTTTATAATTAATTATTAATTATCCTATCAATGATCAAACAATCAAGAGTTCAACTAGTCAACAATCAATAGTCAATAGTCAACAATTATAAATCTATTTATTAAACAATTACCAGTGTGTTAGATTTATTATATATTGGTGTTTGTTTATATATGATTAATTTTTAGGTTTGTAGCATTACTATTCTATATAGTAGTATTCATAGAACAGTCTTCAAATCCCAAATCTTCTTGATGTACCATCAGTATCCTTCTCCGCACTTTCTTTGGTTGAATTAAGTCAATAATTTATTATAATCTTCAGCCAATCTTGGAAAATGCAGTATTAATTATGTTCTTTGATTCTTAATGTTAAGGGTTTCTTTCATCTTCACGCTGGACTTAAGCATTGGGCTAATTTAATTGCGTCTTCTGGTTTGGATGTGATGCTCTCCTGAATTGTAGTGACTCGGAGTGTTGCTGGGTTATCTCAGAGTGTACGGCAGTTTCTTCACTTGCTCTGGTGGCTTTTGGTTTCATTAAACGCATTCAGTTTTCGTAGGAGAGACCACTTCTGGATTATAGTATCGGTAGTTACTGATTGAGTATTTCTTTTTGTATAAGATTTCTGCTTTTTACCACTTTTTTCATCATATTCATCCAAGACATTAATCATAATGGACTTTGATTTCAATTTGTCTTGGAGGGTAAACCGTGCTTTGTGTAACGTCTCGTAACTCTGTGTGCTCGGTTATACAAAGGTTTTTTCTTTCCAAAAGATAACACCTTTTGTAATAGGTTTGCAGTAAATTCTCGGGTGTCTTGATTCTCTTTTCTCCCTTCTCGAATACCTACATTACTGTAGATTCTGCCTTCTCTGGCGTCCTTCCCAGCTCTGTACACTTATCAGTTACTTTTGACCAGTTATGTTGTTGAGCACGTTGACTCTCTCTGCGATC
>JAVHYY010000812.1:0-70678 GCA_035221665.1 Okamejei kenojei
CCCTGTTGTTGCAAACTGTGTCTCAGTCGGTGCGGATCAAAGCAGTCCTGGCGCTGTAGGGGTGGGTTCCTCGGGCCATTATTTTGACACGTTCTTTAGTGGCAGGTTTGGTCTCATTGGGGGAATGAGGGGTTTGTATGCTGGGCACCGGTTTAGAACACGTGAGAGTGCATCAGATTGTCCCAGGGGAATAATGGGCAGGGGAGGCGCTGTATTGCTGTCTAGAGTTGGTAGTACACTTACCCAGCGTGTCGCTGTTTGAAGCCCCTGGTAGGGCACTGACCACTGCTGGTGGTATTACGGAGCGCAGCTCGTAGGTTCGACTGATTAAAGTCCCTGCAAACAATGAAGGCATCACATCTGGGTGGAGCAATCTGCTGACTTGTGATGGCCGAGTGTCGGCGCCCTCGATGTGCGGCTGTGTGCGCTAGGTTAGCCATTTCTAGCCTGTGGTTGCTGGGGGATATTGAGGGATGTATGGTGGCCATGATGATAACCACAGTTAAAAGTAAACTCCCGAGCAGGCAGCGTAGGTATTGCTAAACCAATCCATAATTTTTCGTAAAGCAGTAGTAGCGTTATTCAGGTCGTGCTGGCGATACAGTTTTCGCTAGAGCTCTCTATACTGCGGTTTTGTGGTATTTTTGTTGCGGTTGTTTATGTTTGCACACTCATTGTATTTGATATAGATAGAGATTCCCCGCGCCTCCGCCCCCCCCCCCCGCCGCGTTTTAATCTGCCCGCCGTTTTTAAAAAATAAAATTATAAACATGAACTGTGAAGAAAACAAAAGAAAAAAAAATTAGGAAGTAGTTGGAATAGATTAGACAATCGAAAGTCACTGTTAGAAGTAGTAAAAGTTAACAAAGTAAGTAGTAGGGCAGATGAAGAGAAAGAGAGGTAGGAAAAGAGATAGGCAAAATAATATAAAGCGACAGAGATCGAGAAGAAGCTAAAAAGATTGAAGAAAAGGACGGAAAGTTAAAGAAAAAAAGTGAGATCCGAGATTAGAGATTATGAGATTAGGAGAGAGAGAGGAATTACCTTTCGTTAATTTTTCGGGGCCATCCAGCACCCGGTTCTAAACCATTTAATTTCTAGGTTTTTTATGTTTGTGTGCACATATGCTTGTAAATTAGTTGATTTTTAAAAAGAGAGAGACCAAGTCGTTAAGATTGGGTTTCTGTGCTTTCTATCTTTGCCTCAGCTCAGGAGGACAATCTCATTTCTTCAAGATTGTAGCGTTTCCAACTGTTTGAAAATCCATTTCTGAAACTGTTGGCATGGGTTTGGTTTGTTTTTCCAAAAATTTGAAGGTATTAAGATTTTTGTGCTATTATTATGAACCCCAGATTTACTCTTAAGAAAAGCGCTGGAATATAGTAGTTTACTTCCCTCCTTCATTGATCCAAAGTAATCAGTATTTGTATTGGGGGTCTTCATTTTTGTGGGCTTGTTAAATAATTTTGTAAAATTCCAAAAATTTCATTCCAAATTGTATGGCCGTTTTGTACTAGAGACTAAATGCTATCGTGTTGTGCTATAGTCGGCTGTTCTTGAGTTAGACATTTGTCCTCAGATGGTGGATGGGGGAAAGGCGAAACATGCGTTGAAAACATATATTTTTATTCAGTCTAGTTTTTTTTCGAATAAAAACACATAATCTACTGTAAATTCTTTATTGCGTATTCGGTTATGTCATTAGTTGAATTGAACATTTGTTGTACAGATAGTAGATAGATTTTTTTCCCCATCTTATCGGTTCGGAAAAATTCTTTTTCACAAGAATCACTCTGTGTGTAACAGTCCCCTTCTAAATGTCTCTGTCGTTTGTATTGTTTCTATATTTAGAATTATATTATATAAGCTTAGCGATATTAAATATTCCTTGATTCTTGCACCCTTTCTATTCATATCCTTCCTTTAATAACTATCTGCGGGTTTAAAGTTTGTTATCCGCTGTGCTTTATTTTTTCAAATAACATGAATTGTGAAGATATTTGACATTGATATATTGATTGACTTTCCACAATTTCATTTTTTTGTTGTATGTGTTGGAATGATAATCAAGATAAAAGTTTTCCCAGTCATTCATATCTCCATCATTTTACATTCTTCATTTTCTTTCCATTGATTTCTTAAACGTTTTATCAATAATAGATGGTTTGGAGATGATGGGCGATTATAGCTATTGGAGCAAAATACGATACGAAATAAGCTGATCTAAACTTATAATTTTCTTGATTTTTAAGGTTAATTTCTATTTTTGCTTTCCACAATTGTCATTATGCTACTGTGAATAATTCGAATTCTTATTCTGAGTATATTATATTGTTTCAGTTTTCATCGGGGAAGAGGCAGGATAGGGGAAAGAGGGAGGAGGTCCGGTGGCGAAGGAAAGGATGGCTGGATCGACTCACTGTATTATAAGGGGCAACAATCTTCTTTCTCCATTCTTATCCAATCTAACTTTTGGGCAGAAAACTGTCCAACCAGTAGATTATTATTTTTAAATATATCACGCCGCAACTAGTAATACATAAGTCTATGGTATCAGTTCAAGGTGTAGCAGTAGTCAGTCCCCCTCCCCCCGAATCTTTAGAGTTTACCACAAGTGTTTTCTTCTTGAAGCTCTCTGTGTGATTCTATATTCTCCATATGAAGTTTATTAATATCAGATCTAGTTTTTTAATTGAATTTTTTTTCGGTAAGTTATTGGTATTGATTGTAATAGGTACAGTATTTGTCGGTACAAGATAAGGGAAGATCATTGCTTTATCGCATTCGTTCTGCCTATTAAGGACATCTGGCTCCAGCTCAGTGTTTTCCAATATTTATCAACCATTTTCTATAATTTAGTTAAATAAAGGCATTATATAGTTTGGCCATATGTAGTGATTTATATTCCTAGTATTTGGCCCTATGCCCAAATCTCTTAATTAGTCTGTTTGCAAATCTAAAGGCGAATTTCAGCACGATGCTGTCGGTGTTGAGGCTTCCTTAATCTCATAATTTTGGCTATCTTTGTTCCAGTTTATTCTATATTATGAAAAAGAACCAACATTCTCTATTAAATTTAGGTATATTTGGTATGCTAATTTGCGAATTTGTAATATTTAATAATGAGATTTATTATTGAGTCGCTGTTTGGTATTATAGCCATGCAATATGCGGTATGACTTCTTTACTTTCTGCTAAGAGGCTCTATTGAAATTGGAATTTGTCGGGAAGGAGAACTATTTAACTAGTTAGTATTCTAGCCGTCGCTCCTTATCGTCTTATAATAATTTTCCCATGGAGCGAATTAAAGTTATCTTCCCTAGTTAAGTTTGCAGTACTATGAATAGATATGCCATCCTACTTGATCAAAAGCTTTTCTGCATCCAATGAATGTAATTCCTGGTATCTTCAAAAAAATGAATAACATGAACAATTGCATGGTGTTCAGTAACAAGAAAAAGAAAGAAATTAGATTAAATTAGATTTAGGAAAATGCCAAAGAACCAACTTAGATAAACATAATAAGATAACAACTATCGATAAATATAATCATAAACTTCGTATGTAGAGTGGCAAACGCCAGGTACCAGATGGCTTTAGCTATCTGAACTTCTATAAAAGATTATTCACGACGGTAATTTTCACCACCGCCTGCAAGATTTATAAATACACGTTTTCTTTTAATGAAAATAAATTACCTGATAACACTAACTGAGTCAACAAATTACACTTATACTAAAAAGGAATAAAGATTTAGATAAGACCCCCAGGCTCATATAGAGCCTTAGCTCTCTTAAAATACAAGATTTAAAAAAGGGATTGATATCTACAAACCAGTCATAAACACATACAAACCCATGAAAAATGAAAAATTAAAAGTGACGAGTGGAAAGGAAATAAAAAAGGGATTTGGGATGTGCCGGACATGGTCTGGGGGGGCTCAGGTCTTCACAGTCAGTTGCACCCCACGACAGAAGGGCGGAGGGCGGTGGTTGTTACATTTTTGATATGTCACAGGAATGAAGGATCACATTGGCGTTCTAGTTATTGCCATCTTGGTGATCTTGTTGAAACCTGGTATGCTGATAGAACGATTGTAAACACAAATACATTAAAACTTCCGGAAACACACCACATGTCTTTTAAGCGAAGATAGACAAGTATATTTCCAACTCTATGCCCCCCCCCCCCCCCTCGGGCCTGGCCTATGTGTGTGTCCACTACACTCCCAGCCTTTATTTGCGCGACACTCTTAGTCGCCGCCACTCAGCTAAAATTGGAGCACAGTGTTCGTATCGCACCGTCACAGATCAAGTCGAAGATTAAATATTATGGCTGAGTGAAAGAAGAAAACAGGAATGAACGGTTTGCAACTCCAAGCGTTGAACACTGAGGAGTTGTTTACTCCACAAGCTTGTAAAATATAGCATGCTAATCTTTGTGTCACCCGCGGTTATCCTAGCGTTAAAAAAGTCGAAGGAGGTCAAGTTTTTTGTTTGATTCTTTTGGGAATCAGTGAAGTACGTTCTCCCCACAGTCCTTTTCTTCTTCGTTCAACCTGCCAATCTGTCCGCACTTCCTGCTCCAACCACCTCCTGGTCCACTACCGCCTCATATCTAGCTCATATCTGTTCAATATATTTTACCATCCCGATCCCTCTATAATTGCTCCCCTTAATCCACCACTCATGCTCACGCTTGTCGCAAAGAGTACATGTGTTAGCCAGTGCGCGTACTCTTAAGATATTAAATGAACACCGACTTGTGAGAATATGCACGTGTGCTCTATGAGTTTTCCTTGGTGTGCTCGTCGTGAGTCGCTAATGCTAAGTGTGCGACATGATCCCACATTTTAAAACCATGTGTCAGGGTGCAAGTCAAACACAAAATTTCCCTGACAAAAGCTATAATCAATTAAACCGAAAACTTGAGCCACGTTCTCTTGTTCAGCAGGTCTAATGGCCCAAGGACAGATAGTCGAAGCTGCCACATAAACTCTCACGCCCGTCGGCCAATCTAACGTCCATTCCATCCACGCTGCTGAGAAGCTGCTCTGTGTTCACTGAGCCGCCGTTAGACACATTTCCCTCTAAATATTCCTATCTATATGCCAATCCGATGTATTTAAGCACCACAATCCATACCACAGCAGCTCGCGACAACGATTCAAGGGGAAGGTGAAAAGATGTAATAGGAATCCGAGGGGCACCTTTGTACCACAAGGGTTGGTCGGTTCGCTGGACCAATGCTGCCAGACGCGGTAGTTGAGGCTGCGCGAGTCCCTATTACAGGGATCGGGACAGAAAAGAAATCGAGGAATATGGACAAAGCGCATGCAAGTGGGACTAATGAAGCTGGGACATTGTTAGACACGTGCTGGGCAAGTTTGTTCAAAGGCCCTGTTTCACACTGTATCACCTCGATGATTTTAATTACTCCTATGGCACCTCAGTTCGCGTACCCACCAGCCGTCGTTGGCAGAATACATCCATTTTTGCCTGCGTGAATCCTTGTAACCGCTTGCCCTTATCCTACACCCTGATTACGTAAGATTCCAATGGGAGACAAAAGACCATGGCGGTCATACTTTATAACCCTCCTAAGGTTCACATTTGTTCCTCCCTAGTTCCTGTTAATTAAAACGTACACCGGCTTGTGAAGGAAGTGGCGACTTACTCAATACGCCTGCGCAGTATGTCTGTGTCGGGTTTCCTCTATAATACATTGTAATAATTCACTGTTACGGGATGCGGTGACAGTTAGCCGAAGGACCTATGCTGATTTTCATCAGCTCGGATATCGTTTTCAGGGGCCTTCACTGGGAGGGGCGCTCGGGGTTGGTTGCTCTCTCGGGGCGTCTAGCTCTGTAACACCGGCATTGTCGACGTGACACAGAAGTACTGATTTGTTTCCCACTCGGCCCGGACAGCTGTGTCCACTTTCTGTGTCCGTATGTGGCGCTATCGTAGTTTTATCCTGTATGGATAGCAGCACATTTGGTAAGTGGTGATGAAATCATTGGCGCAAAGTCTGCATGGCTTTACATAAGGTAAATCAATGTCCTGACGAATCTTGTGGAATTTTTCGAGGGACTTGTAACTAGTTAGCGTGGTGTTAAGGGAGGAACAGTGGATTGTTGGTATATCTGGACTTCGCAGAAAGCTTTCGACAGGTTCCCATAGAGATAGTCTACAACTTAAAGGCGTATCGGGGGGGGGGTATTGGTGTTCCGTATGATGTGGATAGAGATTGGCTGGCAAACAGAGCAAAGATAAGGAGCGAGTAAACGGGTCTTTTTCACAATGGCAAGGGGCAGTAAAGACTAGTGGGTACGCAGGGGCTCAGTGCTGCGCGGGGACCCCAGCTATTTACAACTTTATATTAATGATCTGGCTGAGGCGGAATTGAAGGCAATATCTCCCAGTCCTGCGGATGATCACTAAGCTGTCTCATGGATGACGGTGCTAGGCTTTTGTGGGTTGCGGGCAGATGTTCGCTGTGAGGAGGATGCTAGGAGACTGCAAGGGTGACTTGGAAGGCTGGCGTGAGTGGGCAAATGTTTGGCAGATGCAGCTATTAATGTGGCTTAAATGTGAGGTTATCCACTATCGGTGGCAAAACAGGAAGAAGCAGACTATTATCTTAATGTCGTGGCCGATTAGGAAAAGGGGAGATGCGTAGTTGCAGCGAGGAAGGCGTGATGTCTGGGATACACAGGTATTGAAAGTAGGCATGCAGGGTTGGCAGCAAGGTCAGTGAAATCAAAGCGAATGGATTATGTAGCTTTCATAGCAACAGGATTTGATACCAGGAGGCAGGGAGGTTTACTACAGTTGTCTGTACAGGGTCTTGGGTGAACCACACACCTGGAGTATTGCGTACAGTTTTGGGTCTCCAAATCTGAGGAAGGACATTATTGCCATAGAGGGAGTGCAGTGTCAGGTTCACCCAGACTGATTATTCCTGGGATGTCAGGACTGTCTTATGAAAGAAAGACTGGATAGACTCGGTTTATACTCTCTGGACATTTAGGAGATGAGAGAGGGGATCTTATAGAAACTTACAAAATCTTAAGGGGTTGGGACAGGCTAGATGCAGAAGATTGTTCCCGACCCATTGTGTTTTGTGGGGAAGTCCAGGACAAGGGGGTCACAGCTTAAGGGTAAGGGGAAATCCTTTAGGACCGAGATGAGAAAGACTTTTTTTCACACAGAGAGTGGTGAGTCTCTGAACTCTCTGCCACAGAGGGTAGGTTGAGGTCAGTCATTGGCTATATTTAAAGAGTGAGGTTGGATGTGGGGGCCCTTGTGGCTAAGGGGATCAGGGGGTATGGAGAGAAGGCAGGTACGGGAGATACTGAGTTGGATGATCAGCCATGATCATATTGAATGGCGGTGCAGGCTCGAAGGGCTGAATGGCCTACTCCTGCACCTAATTTCTATTTTCTATGTTTCTATGTATGGTGAACATTTGTAAGAAAGCATAGAACAGTGATCCATTCCCCTGAGAAACTGGGACATCAATTATTAGAACTGTGATGCAATCAGAAAGATCTGCGAGTGCTCACAAATAGTTCTGACTGAGTGGTTTAGACCCAAGGGTTGACAATGTTTCTCTTCTCAGATCCTACTTGGCCTGCAGAATGTTCCGTACATTATCAGCATGTTTATTGTGTTCCTACACCGTCCCCCACACTTCACTTTCTCTTCGTATTTGCTCAACAGTCCATTTGTGGTTAACAGTCCATTCATTACCTTCTCTATTACATCATCACCGTATGTGTCTCGTTTACAATATTCGTCAGCGTCATAGTACGAACATTCCCGCTCTGATCAGAGTTATTTCCCATCTCACGGGTCATTTGTCAGGTTAGTTTTATTATTATCGCATGTACCGAGCTGCAGTGGAAAGTTGTTTGCATGCTGTTCACGTGGTTCAAATATTCCAGACACAAAAAGCAATCCCATGTAAAGCCAGGTCGGGTAAATGGGAAGAGATACCAAATGTATGTATTGTATCCCACCATCTGTATTTATTTATCTGTATTTATCTAAAATTGCATCACTACGTACTGACACTAAACTTCATTTCGTTGTACCCATACTTGTATCTGTGCAATGGCATTAAATTTGAATTGAAGAAAAAAACAAGTAGAATATAGTTCATGATACAGAATATCACGCTGAATGTGGTTCTTTATTTCAACCAAACCCCGATGTGTCCGTGTATTTGGAACAATGAACAATCGTTACTCAGGCCACATTGCATAATTCTTTCGGTCTACCGTTCTCCTAGGAGTTGCACCTTTGCATTTGGAGGACTAGAGATGTGTGCAAACACAAAACCATCATTGAATCTGATGCAGAATTCGTGTTCAACCGTGGAGGTGCACAGCAAGAAAGATTAATGATGCAATGCTTCTATTAACTATGAGTCTTGGTTTGTGAATGGTGTAAATAATTAAGCTGCAAGGTGATTAAGATTTAGGCTTCATGCTTAGTTTATTAATGCCATGTTAAAGTAAAGGGGGTGAGAATGCAAAATATAGTTCGCAGCATGATAGCGCATATGTTCCATGGACATATACCCACCAAGGTGTAGGGATTGTTTCGAACAGGTTACTCTGATAATGAAAAGAGAAGAAACTGTCCCTATGTGTAGTAGTGCGCTTTCGGGCGCTTGTACTTTCTACTGGACGGGAGAAAGGGTGGAAAGGAATGATCGTGTTGGGACACGGCTTTTATTATGGCTGTTGCTTTTGCGAGGCACGTGGTATAGCATGGAATCAACTGTGCGCGGTTCTGGTCTGTGTGATGGACTATGCCACGTCTAGAATATCTATACAACTTCTGGCCGCCTCGGGCAGAATGTGTCCATTTCCAAAACTAAGACCCTGTGATGCATCGCGACAGTCTGCTTTCAATGGTCCATCCGTAGAGGTTTGTGGAGGTTTCTTAACATCGTCCGAACTTTTTGCCTTCTTGGCTACCTGATGTATGCTGTTGATGCGGACACATCGGCGCAATAATAACGCCAGGCAACTGGAAGCCCAACAATTTCCACTTCTTTCCTGCACCATCGAATGCTGTTTTGCCGCGTGTACTCCGCTAAGCCTTTTTCGTCTTGTTAACATCGGGGAATGAGTATTTGAGCAAGGCCGATTTCAGTCAGTAACCTGCCTGTATTGCCGGTCGGTGGGCTTTTTTTTTCAACTATTTTACTTGTTTTAGTGTATCTTTTGAAGAATCTTTTGATTATTGTGTGTCTTCTGTTGCATGTGTGTGTGTGTGTGGGGGGGGGGGGGGGGGGGGGGGGGGGAAGGGGGTAGTTAAGGAGACACCGTCTCGGTCGCCTCCTCCACGGAGAGGCGACTTTCTCCATGTCGCTTTCCCCGTGGCCTACCATCGAGGATTGGGCGACCTTCCGGGAGACGTGCCCGGCTTCAGCTGCGGGCGCAGCGTGGATGCTTCCGTCCCGGAGCGGGCCAAGTCTCGCTGGAGGGGAGCGTTTCCGTTTCGCTGGCCCGCGGCAGCCTGATGGGCCGGGGTCTGGAGAGCCAGCCGGCGCGGCGTCCTGGGCCTGCGATCCTTTGTTGGGGGCCCGGGATGAGAAGAACTCCAGCTGCCGGCCCGTGGCCAACTTCTATCGCGGGCGCGGCGCGGGGGCTTACCATCAAGAGCGGGTCCCTCACCGGGTACCCCTGGAAGGGAGCTCTGACCGCCGGCCCTGCGGTGCTTTTGGCTGGTCGGCGCGGCGGGAACTTAAATCTTCGCCCGCCGGCCTGCGGCCTACACCAACCTAAAGCCGCGGTCTCCGGTGGGGAGGCACCGATTCCGAATCCAGACTTACCTGGACTTTTTGCTTTGCCCACTCAGCTGGACACCACGGCGGAAAATGGAGGATGACGGGACAAATTGTGTGCCTTTCACCAGAGTGATGAATGCTGTGGTGGATGTTTTGTTACATTTTTATGTGTTTCTGTGTGTTTCTTTTTTGCATTGTACCGCTGCTGGCAAATTCATTTCACTTGCACTTTATGTGCAAGTGACGAATAAAACTGATTGATTGACTGCGCATCATAATTTTTGTGATCCGACACACAGTGGTGTTGTCTGCGAGCGCGTTGCCTGAATTGGGGCCGTACTCGGCCTTAGGTCGCGAGTGTAAACGGAGAATATTAGGGATCTGAGAATGAATCCTTGCGGCAGCGGCGATGAGTGTTATGTGAAGAAGTTGTTGTCACGTAACGTGACTCGATTGAGGACTGCGGCCAGGACGTTATGGATCCCCGTGGCAGGGAAAGGATGTGATTCCGAGATCCCAGAGATTGTGAGATAACCGCCACCCCCTCCCCCGCAGACACAACCACACTTGGCCTTATGCACAATGCCAAACTCGAGACTGTTCCTACATTCAATCTCACAATTACAGAGGCGAACTTAATTTCCACTTTAGATCAATAGTCTTCATTCTTGATTCTCCCACAAATATATTCGCTCCAACCCTGTGTGTACTTATCAACGAGCATCTCTACTATCTGGAGAGAGGATACTGTTCCCCCCTTCTGGGCTCAGATATATTTTCGAGAATACTTTTCACCTAACTCAGTCACTCCATGGTGAAATGTTATTCTGAAACATTGATCAAAAACCTAATGATTCACAAACCCATTGTGTAATTCTCTCAAGATCCATCATGTCAGATCCTCGCAGAAACCCGACTGTGTAAAAAAATAAACTTTGCATTGATGCCAAACTGCAGATTAAAGGATCTTATCAATTAAGTCATAGAGTGATAAGTGTGTAAACGTGCCCGCACCGGCCAACATGTCGTAGCTACGCTAATCGATTGTTGTCCTTTGGCAACCAGTTCATCCGAGGATGAATCTCGACTTCTATCCCGTGCACCTATTTGAAGGTACTGTAAGTGGCGTATTCCCTAAATTAGATAGATCGAAGGACACAATACTCCGCTGACCAAGTGCTAGTAAATGGGATTTAGTAGCTGGATACTATTGGACACAGACCATTGTTGGGCCTGCTTCCCTGCTATGTGACTCTTTGACACACGACGCCATGTGGTATCACCGTCAATAGTTGTGGCAGGGTTCGCTATTTTTTTCTTGAATTGGTCGTGTTGTGATGAGAGGAGCGGACACTATTCCTTCGAGTGCAGGAGGATGAGGGATGATCTTAGATTATGTTTAAAAATCATGAGGAAATAATACACAGGTAAATGCACTTTTACCCAGGTCAGGAATCAAACCATCGTACATATCGATCAAGGGTACACAAACTGTAGAAACTCAGCGGCTGCAGCAGCTCTAAGGAGCGAAGGAGATAGGCGACGTTTCCGGGTCGAGACCCTTCTTCAGGGACTGGTCGGGGATCAGAGAAACGAGAGATATAGACGTTGATGTGGAGAGAATAAAGAAGCAATGCTCATGAAAGATATGCAAAAAGTATCGATGATGAGGGAACAACCATTGTAAGCTGTTCTGTAGTGTGAAAATGACAAGCTATGGAGATAGGGTGGGGAGAGAGATTGAGAGAAAGGAATGCCCAGGGCCTAGAGGCTGAGGGAGATGGGAAAGGGGAGGAGGAGGAGACAGCAAGGGTTAACAGAATTGAGAAAATTCAATGTTCAAGCCCAGAGGATGCAGACTCCCAAGCGTAATATGAGTGCTGTTCCTCCAACTTGCGCTTTGCTCGCTCTGGGCCGTGGAGGAGGCCCAGGACCGCGAGGTTGGATATGGAAATGGGGTGGGGGAGTTGAAGTGCTGAGCCACCGGGAGTCGGGTTGGTTATTGCGGACTGAGCGGAGGTGTTTCGGCGAATCGATCGCCAAGCCTCCACTTGGTCTCTCCGATATAGATCATATGGGACCTGGAGCAGCGGATCAGTAGATGAGCTTGGAGGAGTGCAGGTGAACCTCTGTCGGACCTGGAAGGACTGCTTGGTCCCTGAAAGGAGTAGAGGGGGGACGTGAAGGGACAAGTGTAGCATTTCTTACGGTTGTGCAAGGAAAGTGCCGGGGGAAGGGGTAGAGCGGAAGGGAAGGGAAGAATTGACAAGGGATGTTGCGGAGGGAGCGGTCTTTGCGGAAGGCCTGAACTGGGGGAGATGGGAAGATGTGGCGAGTGGAGGGTCACATTGGAGGGCGAAACTGGCGGAGGATTATGTGTTGTATTTGCCGGCTGGTGGGGTGAAAGGTGAGGACCAGGGGGACTCTGCCCTTGTTGCGAGTGGGGAATGGGGAGAGAGGCATTGTTGCGGTATGGAGGAGACCCTGGTGCGATCCTCATTCTATAGTGGGGGAGGGACATATTAGGGACATATCGAATCACGTCTGCTTCACATGAACAACCTTAGTAGCCATCATTCCACGAAACATTCCCGCTTTGATGATAAATATCACTTTTCTCAGACGATTGCATTGGTAAGGTTAGGCAAAACGTTTACTATTGTGATATGTATCGAGAAATAGTGAAAAGGTTTGTTTTGCATCCTTATACTACTCAGAATCGGATAGATGGTGCATAGGTGCAAGCAGTTCAAACTCAGATGCATCAGATAGAGCAAAGGAAGAATGTACAGAATACAGAATATTGTTCGTGATGTTATGCTGAATATTGCCTTTTATTTCTACGGATCCCAACATTGTCCGTGTTTTATAAGGATGAACATCATTTGCTCAGGCCACATTGCATAATTCCGTCCTCCTTAGAACCGGTCATGTGCAGTTGGTGAATTCGAATTCTGTAAAAACGCAAAGTTAGTACAATGAGCAAAACGTATCATTTGACTGCGCCGATGTCCACAGCTGGAACGATGTATGATGCAGTGCTTCTGTGAGCCATCAGACATCCCGTTGGGTTCGTGATGTTGTGAGCAATTAAGATGTGAAAGACATTATGTTTTAGCCTTACGTTTATTATTATCACATGTATCAAGGTACAGTCTAAACCTTGGTTGCGAATGCTGTCCAAACTGATCAGATATAACATGTACAGATTCAATCAGTTCAAACACGAGGACAGAGAGTGTGGAGTCCCTGTATAAACGCAGAGGGTGATCAGCGTGTGGATTTCGCACAGGGGTTAGTGGGTATATAGACCGAGCTGCAGAGGAGGTAGTTCAGGGTTAAAACTATCACAAAATGTAAAGACATTTGGACAGGTACGTGAATAGGAACGATTGAAAATGTGAAGGAATAGTAGGTGGGACTAGTGTAGATGGGATACATTGGTCGGTGAGGGCAAGCTGGGCTGATGGTCTATGACTATGTAAATAGATGAAGCAAAGTGGACGATACAGAGGGCAGACACAGTTTTCTACCATTGTATCGCATCGTCGTTCATCCGTTTGTGAGACAACGCCCAATGTCACAATGGGTTGGAGGGCGGTTGTGAGACAAAGCCCTAAGGCCGCCATTTACCGTCGGAAACCAGCACCACTGCGTCACTAATGTTTTCAAGGATGATAAAGGAATGAAGTTAGGGGCAAATAGAACAGTACCCGAACTCTGGAGGGACTGAGGCCTGATAACGGAGGGTAATAAGCTATTCGCATGTCCCGCGGTGCGCAGTTACAGAACTGACTCGGACGCTATCATTGCATACCTGATTACATTATCTTCATACCCTATTGTTCAAAAACATGTTCGCCCAGCCATATTTGTACATGAGCATCACTATTTTCTGGGTAGGAGGTACACTGTATTCCGATATGTTTGCCAGGATAAATTCCACCTTATCTCAGTCACTCAATTCGTATTCTGAAACATTTATCTAACTAAATTATCCAGCAACCGGTTTATTCGGTTAATATCCATTCAGTCAAGGCCTCGCAGAAGCCTACATTTATTGTGTCAATAAAATCACTTGTCGTGGTTCCAAACTCCACAGTGTAGACGATCGGATAAACGGCGATTTGACGGCCATTTTTTCCGAGGGATAAATCCCGACTTCAGTCTCTGCACCGAGTTCAAGTTGCGTATCGTGTTCCTTGGAAGATATAACGTCAACGCATAACAGTCTGCGGCCAAGGGGAAAAGGGTAACTAGAGAGAGTGGGACCTCTCATGAATCAAAGCGGTCACCGCTGTGTGGAGCCACAGGAGATGGACAAGATCCTGAATGAGTATCTCTCCTCTGTATTTATCGAGGATAAAAACAATAGGACGGAGGATCTTGGGGCAGTCATTGGAAGTGTCTTGAGAGCAGTCAGTGTTACCGTCGAATAATTACTGAAGGTCCATCACAGGGTTAAGATAAGGAGGCAAAATATACAAGGAACATGAATGGAAGACATTTACACTCAGAGGGAGCTGGGTATATGGAACAAACTATCAGAAACGTTAGTTGAGATATGTTGAAGCTGGTGCATTTCTACAGCCACAACGTGTGGAATGTAACTGCGAACTCGACAGTAGCAGTAAGGAGGCATTATTAGCTATTCCTGTTGAGCAATAAACGTTCGGCGAACTGATTTGTAGCAATATTCAGGTGCGATGACGATGCAATCCACACTAACTCAGGTGTGCTTGTGTTTTGCGAAATTAGCATTTGTTTCGCCAATATCAGAGCATTTATGAGGTCTCTCACTTCTGATATTCGATACGTTTTCATCACTCCACTGGTGTATTCTGAGTATTCCGCGTATGCTTTCCTCTTGTATTTCAGATATCCCGGCCATTACTACCGTCCACAATTCAGTTTCAGCACTTTACTGTATTCTGCCTCCTGTCCCCATTCCTAGAGTCATAGAGTCATAGAGTGATACAGTGTGGAAACAGGCCCTTCGGCCCAACTCGCCCACACAGGCCAACAATGTTCCAACTACCATAGTCCCAATTGCCTGCACTTGGTCCATAACCCTCCTACCCTGTCCTATCCATGTACCTGTCCAACTGTTTCTTAAACGATGGGATAGTCCCAACGGGTAGCTTGTTCCATAAACCCACCAGCCTCTGTTTGAGAAAGTTATCTCTCTGATTCCTATTAAATCTTTTCCCATTTATCTTGAACCTACCTATGTCCTCTGGTCATCGCCTTCTCTTCGCTTTCTCCAGCAGTTCATTTGTGCTTAACGACTATTCATCGCTATCCCTTGCATATCAATACCATCAGTGTCACATCGCCTATCTCCAACATTATACGAACATTCCTGCTCTTATCACAGTGGTTACTGATGTCAAATTGTTTGGTCAGGTTCGGTCTATATATGCCACATGCACCGAGATACATTGAAAAGTTTGGCCTTTCATTCTATTCACTCAGATCTGATATACCGCACATAGATACAAACAGCTCAAGCTCAAATGCATCAGATGGAGCAAAAAGGAAGGAACAGAATGCAGAATAGCCCCGCGAGTTCGATGATAAACTTGGATGCTATGATGGTATTTTAAGCGGAGCTGCAGTCTCTGTATAGCACAGTGACTCTCTTAGCCAGATGGTCTGGGGATGAATGTCGGGCTAGGGCGATGGCATCATCCGTGGACCTGTTGAGGCGGTAGGCGAACAGCAGTGGATCAAGGCCGCTGGGTAGACTGGGTTTAATGCGTTCCATAAGTAGCATCTCAAACATTTTATGATGGTAGATGTCAAGGCCACCGGACGGTAGATGTTTAGGCTTGAGGTCTTGCTTTTCTTCGGCAGTGGGATGGTGGCGGTCTTCTTGAAGCAGGTAGTACCTGAGAACGGATTAGGGGAAGATAAAATGTGTCCCAAAGTACTCCCGGTAGATGGTCCGCGCAACTACAAAGGAGATGGTCAGGAACACCCTGGGCAAGTTTCTTTTCGTGGGTTTACCCTCTAGAAATCCGATCGAACATCTGCTACTGTCATCCTGGGGAGAGGCACACGGAGTCTGAAGGGTCCGCTGCCACCGTCCTGCTGGCCTTCTGCTCGAAACGGGCATTTAAAGCATTTATATCAGGTAGGGTCCTGCTGTTACCAATGATGTTGCCTGAACTTGCTTTCTATCCAGTTATTTGATTCAGACCTGGCCACGTTCTCCGTGTGTTCCAATGATTATACTGGGACGCAAGTTTGTACCGGTATTGTCTCTTGGCATCCTTGATAGCTTCACGGAGATCATATCGGGCTTTCGTTTGCTGCTCGGGATCTTTTGACTTGTATGCATCTGACCTGGCCTTCACTTGTGAAGCTCCATGTTTTCCGTTTGGGGAACACTCAGATTGACGTCGTCGGTACACAGTCGCCCACTCACCAACTGACGAAGTCAGTCACTGCAGTGGCGTACTCATTCAGGTTAGCTGCAGAATCCCTGAATATGCTCCAGTCCATTTACTCAGAGCAGTCGCGTAAGATATCATCCGTGTCCTTTGACCAGATTCTCACAACTCTCTTCATCGGACCCTTCCGCTTCAATTGTTCTTTGCGGGCAGGGAGCAGAAGCACAGCTAGGTGTCCAGATTTCCCGAAATGTGCCCGAGGGACAGAGTAATAGAGAACAATACCTACGGGATTGTGCCGTCCCTTCTACCTTCCGATGGAATTCACCTCCATCATCCTGACCGCGGTCCACATCCCACCACAGGCAGACGTCCATCTGGCACTGGAGGAGCTGCATGCCGTGGTCAACAAACACCAGACGTCTTACCCCGAGGCATTTACCACCATTGCTGGGGACTTCAATAAGGCAAACATAAAGAAATCACTCCCCAACTTCCACCAACATGTCTCCTGCTGCACCAGAGGACCAAACACCCTCGACCACTGCTACACCACCATCAAGAATGCCTCACCCTCACTTCGGTAAATCCGACCATACCGCGGTGCTGCTTCTCCCTGCCTACAGGCAGCAATTAAAGAGCGCACCCCCAGAGGTGAGGACAGTACAGAGCTGGTCGGGGGGGGGGGGGGGGGAGGGGGGGAGGGGGGCTGAGGAACAACTACAGGACTGTTTGGAGTCTGTAGACTGGGCAATGTTCAAGGACTCGGCAACAGACTTGAATGAATACACCACCGTCGTTACAGACTTCATTAAGAAATGTGTGGAGGACTGCATCCCCACCAAAACCTTCCGACTGTTTCCCAATCAGAAACCTTGGATGAACTGTGAGATCCGCAATCTTCTGAAGACCAGACACCGGGCATTCATGTCTGTTGATACAGTGGTTTGCACGAAGTCCACATACGACCATGGTAAGGCCATCAAAAAGGCCAAAAGGGAGTTCTGCTCCAAGCTGGAGGATGAGACAGATGTTCGGCAGCTGTGGCGGGGCTGAATTGCACAATTCCTTGGTTCCTACAAGGCGAAACCAGGAGGCAGCTCGGATGTCGGCGACACATCACTCCCTGATGAGCTCAATGCGTTTTACGCATGCTTTGATAGGGAGAACGCCTATGTGCCTTCCCGAGCCCCCATTCGCTGTGATGGTATTTCAGTCACAGTCACAGTCTGTTCGTATTGGTGGACATGTGTCAGACTCGATAACAATCAGCACGGGAGCACCTCAAGGCTGCGTGCTCAGCCCCCTGCTGTACTCACTCTATACTCATGACTGCGTAGCCGGTCATAGTGCGAACTCCATCATCAAGTTCGCTGACGACACCACTGTTGTGGGACGTATCACTGATGGGGATAAGTCAGAATATAGAATAGAGATCGAGCGACTGTCCATATGGTGCCAGCACAATAACCTGGCCCTCAACACCAGCAAAACCAAGGAAGTGATTGTGGACTTTGGATGGAGTAGGATGGGGACCCACAGTCCTGTTTATATCAACGGGTTGATGGTTGAAAGGGTCAAGAGCTTCAAATTCCTGGGCGTGCACATCTGTGAAGATCTCTCCTGGTCCGAGAACACAGTTGCAATTATTAAGAAATCTCATCAGCGCCGCTACTTCCTGTGAAGATTACGGAGAGTCGGTCTGTCAAGGAGGACTCTCTCTAACTTCTACAGGTACACAGTAGAGAGCTTGCTGACCGATTGCATCGTGGCTTGCTTCGGCAACTTGAGCGCCCTGGAGAGGAAAAAACTACAAAAAGTAGTAAACACTGACCAGTCCATCATCGGCTCTGACCTTCCTTCCATCGAGGGGATCTACCACAGTCGGTGCCTCAAAAAGGCTGGCAGCATCATCAAGGACCCACACCACCTTGGCCACACACTCATTTCCCTGCTACATTCGGGTAGAAGGTACAGGAGCCAGAGGACTGCAACGACCCGGTTCAGGAATAGCTACTTCCCCACAGCCATCAGGCTATTAAACTTGGCTCGGACAAAACTCTGAACATTAGTACCCCTCCATCTGTTATTTGCACTTCATCAATGTATTCATTCACGTGTGTATTTACGTATACAATTGTAGTCAATGTCTGTTGTGCTGTGCAAAGAAAGAATTTCATTGTCCTGTCAGGGACACATGACAATACACACTTTTGACTTTGACTTGACTTTGGGATTGCTGAGGCGAGCCCGGACGTGGGACACAGGGAATGTAATGATGGGACCAAGTGGGACAGGCAAATGCTCAGTAATGCTGTTGGAGAGCTGGGAAGGGAAGGGGAAGGAGGGAAAGAGCAAGGATTGCCTGAAATTGGAGAAGTCAATGTTCATACCGTTGGGGTGTAAACTGCCCAAGCGAAATATGTAGTGTTGCTCCTCCAATTTGCGGTGGGACTCACTCTGGCCATGGAGGAGACTCAGGAAAGAAAGGTGGGATTCGGAATGGGAGGGGGTGTTTAAGTGCTGTTTCCAAAATGCCAGTCAGTGACTAGTGACGTGCCGGAAGGCTCAGTGCTGCGACCCCACTTACTTACAATGTACATTAACGATTTTGAAGAAGAAATTAAATGTAACATCTCCATGCTTGCGGATGACACATAGCTGGGTGGCAGTGTGAGCTGCGCAGAGTATTCCATGAAAGCTGCAGCGTTACTTGGATAGGTTAGGTGAGTGGGAATATGCGTGGCAGATGAAGTATAATGGGGAGGTTAACCACGATGGTACCAAGAACAAGAAGGGAAGATTATTATTTGAATTGTGTCAGATTTGGGCAAGGGGAAGGTGCAACGAGACCTTTGTGGCCTTGTACATCAGTCACTGAAAGTAAGCATGCAGGTACAGCAGGCAGTGAAGAAAGGAAATGGCATGTTGGCCTTCACAGCAAGATAATTTGAGTATAGGAGCAAGGAGGTCCTACTGCTGTTGTACATGACCAAGGCGAGACCGCACCTGGCTTATTGTGTGCTGTTTTGGTCTCCTAATTAGAGGAAGGGTATTCTTGTTATTGAGGTCGTGCAGCGTAGGTTCACCAGGTTATATCCGGCAAGGCGGGACATGTGATGAATGAACGTATAGACTGGGCTTGTATCACTGGAATATAGAACGACGAGAGGGGATCTTATAGAAACATATAAAATTCTTAAGGGATTGGACAAGCTAGATGCAAGGAAAAAAACCCGATATTGGGATAATCGGCAACAAGGGATAACAGTTTAAGAATCAGGGTTAGGCTATTTGATGCAGAAAAACTTTTTATCCAGAGAGTTGCGAATTTGTGCAGTTCTCTGCCACAGAAGGCAGTGGAGGCCAATTGACTGGATGTTTTCAAGAGAGAGTTGGATATAGCTTTTAAGGCTAGCATAATCAAGGGATTTTGGAAGAAAGCAGGGACGGGGTCCTGATTTTGGATGATCAGCCATGATCATATTGAATGGCGGTGCTGGCTAGAAGGGCCGAATGGTCCACTCCTGGACCTAAATTGTATTTATCGATGTTCCATGTGTATCAACGTATTGATTGAGATGGTACAAGGCATGATTAGTAACGTTACAAATAAATACTAATTCAAGTGTGGTAGTAGATGGCCAAGACGGATATGAAGAATAACGCTGGGACTTTGATCAGCTGGGAAAGTTGAAAATGGAATAGTGTATGGCATTTAATTTGTTTATTTGTGATTTGCATTATTTTGGTAAGTCATGTCAGCCCTTTCTCAATGATCAGTTCGACCCTGTGGAGAACTGCAGATCGGGGACATCGAGTTCACGTCATATATCTCAGAATTTGAGTCGCGGGTCGGTAAGATGATAATGACGATTTTGGCACGGTGTCTTTCACTGGTTACGGCTTTAAGTGCAGATGATGGGACGTTATATTGCAGTTTACAAGACGTTTGTGAGGCCGCGCTTGCTTGCAGTTCACATGCCGTCCACTGGATGTCCCCATCATCCAAAAGCTCGATATTGCATAACACCCAGGAATTATTCTCCAGGAATAGATCAGTGTATCGTAGTGCAGGAGTTGAAAACAGAACTTCGAACAGCTCGCTTCGGTTAATAATAAATGTAGTATTTTCTTTAAATAACATGTTATTTTTAACGAACGTACGTGGGTTGCAAGTGATACGCAAACGTGGACAGTCCTTGAAACACAACGAGGGTAACTATCTTCATAATCTCAGAGAATCTTACAGTCACACAATAACGATGCTATTTATAGTTATGGTCAAATCACCAACCAAGATATTTCGGAGCCAGCAGTCCACGTCACGTAAAATGCCCAACCAATCTAGCCCAATTTGCCCAAGATTGCTCCATAGCCTTCCAACCACTTCTATCCATATACTCGTTGACATTCTCTTATACATTGTAATCGAAGCCATGTCTTCAGCTTCCTATTGCAACCAATTGCACCTCACCGCAACTGACTTTGCTAAAGGAGTTGCCTCTCAGTATCTTCTGAATCTTTCCACTCTGGCGTCTTCCATCTTTAGACTCCCCAGGCTTGGAAAAACGACAGGAACCGTCCAACCGTTTCCTTGTCCCTGATGATGAAATATACCTCTGTAATGTCACCCATCAATCTCCTACTATCCGGTGAAAACGTTCTAACCTGTCCCTGCTCTCCTTAAATCTCAAACTCTTCCACCCCGGTAACAGTTTTATGATTCTTACCTGCGCAATTTTTAATTTCATGCATTCCTTCCAATCGCCGGAAGACCAGAATTGCGTATTGTAATCCAAGTTCGGTCTCAAATATGATTTATATAGTTCGGACGACCATCTGGAATAACAATTCACTTAGTAACGCCCCTTTAACCGACCGAGTAATTCACCTCTACCATCGTGTAGGTGGTCCACATAGCACCCAAAGTCCACGCCAATGTGTCTCTGGACAATTTATACTCCGTCGTGTGCTCTCTGTAAGAACCTCACCCTGATACCCTGCTCACCATCTGCGGTGACTTCAATCAATCGTACTTTAGGAATGCACTGGAAAATAATATCAGCAAATCCCCTGTCTAACAGTGGGCGGCGACATTCTGGGCTACACCACCATCTAGTATGTCCACGGTTCCAGCACAACAACCATGCTCTTAAAGCCAGGAAGACCAAAGATCTAATTCTGGACTTCGGAGCAGGAAGGATGAGGTCCCACAAACCAGTCTAGATCTACTGGGCGATGGTGGAGAGAGGCGAAAGATGCGAATTCCTGTGCGTGGAAGTCTTTGAAGACCTTTCCTGGACCCAGAACATTGATGCAATTATAAGAAGGTAGACAAAAGTGCTGGAGAAACTCAGCGGGTGCAGCAGCAACTATGGAGCGAAGGAAATAGGCGACGTCTCGGGCCGAAACCCTTCTTCAGACTCAATTATAAGACCTCTACTCCCTTAAAAGATTGCGGACATTCGGTATGTCGTCGAGTATTCTCTTGAACTTGCACAAGTGTACAGTAGAGAGCATGTTGTCTGGTTGCACCACGACCTGCGTCGGCAACCTGAATACAGGCGCGAAGGAGACTGCAACATGTGATTAACACTACCCACTCCATCACAGGTACTGACTTCCTTACCATCGAGGGATCTACAACGGTCGCTGCCTCAAACATTGCATCAATGGTCGACAGGGTGTAATTTGGTGTCAGAAATTTATTCACATCAACCCCATCCTAATTATTTTGTACACGGCAAACGAGCAGGAAACTGAAAGAAACGGCTCAGAGTCCGAATCCACACAAACGCTGAGATGCTGAGGTCCCCGTTAGTGGATTGTGTTGGGCAGAACTTCCTTCAAGGCAGCTCATTCCCGCCCATTGTAATTCATACTGAATCCGGTCACTTTACCTGCTGGTGTCTGACACTGTTACCGAACCTGCTAGTCAGTGATGCCGAAGATGTACCTTCCATCACTGGGTCCGTAGACCTGTGGACGTACAATCGAAGTACGCATGTTAATGTTTTTTAAGAAATACCGCATGCAAATTGCCTCTTTAGCCACCGAGTCCGCGCCGACCAGTGAACGCCGTAGACGAGCACTATCCTACACACTAGGCACAACCTGCACGTCTTTGGAGTGTGGGGGGAAACCACAGCACCCGGAGATAACCCCACGCGGCGCCAGGGAGGACGTATGAGCTCCGTACCGACAGCAACAATAGTCAGGGTCTTGGTTAGACCACACCTGGAGTATAGCGTACTGTTTTGGTCTCCAAATCTGAGGAAAGACATTCTTGCCATAGAGGGAGTACAGAGAAGGTTCACCAGACAGATTCCTGGGATGTCAGGACTTTCATATGAAGAAAGACTGGATAGACTCGGCTTGTACTCGCTAGAATTTAGAAGATTGAGGGGGGATCTTATCGAAACTTACAACATTCTTAAGGGGTTGGACAGGCTAGATGGCACGAATATTGCTCCCGATGTTGGGGAAGTCCAGGACAAGGAGTCACAGTTTAAGGATAAGGGGGAATTCCTTTAGGACCGAGACGAGAAAAACATTTTTCACACAGAGAGTGGTGAATCTCTGGAATTCTCTGCCACAGAAGGTAGTTGAGGCCAGTTCATTGGCTATATTTAAGAGGGAGTTAGATGTGGCCCTTGTGGCTAAAGGGGTATGGAGAAAAGAAAGATACGGGATACTGAGTTGGATGATCAGCCATGATCATATTGAATGGCGGTGCAGGCTCGAAGGGCCGAATGGCCTACTCCTGCAGCTATTTTCTATGTTTCTATGTTTCTAACCGGGGTCTCTGGCGTTGTGAGGCAGCAACTTTACCGCTGCGCCACCGTGAAACCTCGCTGTTCAAACGTGATGGAGTTGATGCTTCTCCCGCCGTCTGCATCATCGTGTTCCATTCTACGCCGCATCTTGTGTGGAAAATTGTCCTCATTTCAATTAATCGTTTAACGATCCGCATATTTTGTTTTCCTTTCGATGAACGTTATTTCCCGCGCACACGCTATACAGAAGATCTGAGATATAAATACTGTATGCGGTGCAGAAAGTGCTTAGAGTAGGTGGGGCAGTTACCGAATCTGATACCTTGTCCACTCAGGCACATTGTGAGTGTACTGACGTGATACAGACACATCGTATACAAGGGCGGCACAGTGACACCGCTGATATAGCTGCTGCCTCACAGCGCACCAGATCGGGCATTTATCCTGACCTCGGGTGCTGTCTCTGGGCAGTTTGTACATTAGCTCTGTGACCGCACTGGTTTCTTCCGGGTGTCGTTGTTTCCTCCTACATCACAAAAATATTTGAGTTTACAGATTAATTGGACTCTGTGAAATTAGTCCGATTGTGCAGTGAGTGAGTGAATGCGAACGTGGTTAACATGTGGCTGGCGTAACCGCATGAACATTGATCGTCCCCGTGGAATCTGTGGGCCTGTGTCCAAGCTGTATCTGTAAACTAAACTAAACTAATAAAAGACAATGCAATAACACAATGCCAGCATCACAGGGTGTGCTCACGGGGACAGATTACGGAGTGATCCATCACACAGGGAACGAACGCATCCGGCACATCTTACAAAGTCCGATCATTCAAATGAGACATAAATACACCGGAGAATCTTGGTGTCTCGCCGATTCTCGAATAACTGCTGACTGATTAGTAACAAACTCCAAACAAGAGAAAACGTGCGCATTTACAATGTAATTCCAAAATCTGCTTCCACTTCCAACAATTGTTGGATGTTGCCAGGACCATAAAGTCTCGGCTACAGGGAGAGGTTGAGTAGGCTGGGTCTCTATTCCGTGGAGCGCAGGAGGATAAGGGGTGATCTTATGGAGCTGTACAAAACCATGATGGGAATAGTTCGGGTATATGCACAGCGTCACTTAAACCCAGAGTAGGCGAATCGAGGACCAGAGGACATTAGTTTAATACAGTGGCTTACAAAAGGTTTCATACCCCTTGAACTTTTCCACATTTTGTCACGTTACAACCACAAACGTAAATGTATTTTATTGGGATTTTATGTGATAGACCAACACAAAGTGGCGCATAATTGTGAAGTGGAAGGAAACTGATACATGGTTTTCAAATTTTTTTACAAATAAACAACTGAAAAGTGTGGCGTGCAAAAGTATTCAGCCCCCTTTACTCTGATACCCCTAAATAAAATCCAGTGCAACCCAATTGCCTTCAGAAGTCACCTAATTAGTAAACAGCGTCCACTTGTGTGCAATCTAATCTCACTATAAATACAGCTGTTCTGTGAAGGCCTCGGAGGTTTGTTGGAGAACATTAGTGAACAAACAGCATCACGAAGCCCAAGGAACACACCAGACAGGCCGGATAAAGTTGTGGAGAAGTTTAAAGCAGGGTTAGGTTATAAAAAAATATCCCAAGCTTTGAACATCTCACGGAGCACTGTTCAATCCTTCATCCTAAAATGGAAAGAGTATGGCACAACTGCAAACCTACTAAGACATTTCCGTCCACCTAAACTGACAGGCCGGGCAAGGAGAGCATTGATCAGAGAAGCAGCCAAGAGGCCCATGTTAACTCTGGAGGAGCTGCAGAGATCCACAGCTCAGGTGGGAGAATCTGTCCACAGGACAACCATTAGTCGTGCACTCCACAAATCGGGCATTTATGGAAGAGTGGCAAGATGAAAGCCATTGTTGAAACAAAGCCATAAGAGGTCCCGTTTGCAGTTTGCCACAAGCTATGTGGGGGACACAGCAAACATGTGGAGGAAGGTGCTCTGGTCTGATGAGACCAAAATTGAAGTTTCTGGCCTAAATGCAAAACGCTATGTGTGGCGGAAAACTAACACTGCACATCACTCTGAACACACCATCCCCACTGTGAAACATGGTGGTGGCAGCATCATGCTGTGGGGATGCTTTTCTTCAGCAGGGATAGGGAAGCTGGTCAGAGTTGATGGGAAGATGGATGGAGCCAAATGCAGGGCAATCTTGGAAGAAAACCTTTTAGAGTCTGCAAAAGACTTGAGACTGGGGCGGAGGTTCACCTTCCAGCAGGACAACGACCCTAAACGTAAGCCAGAGCTACAATGGAATGGTTTAGATCAAAGCATATTCATGTGTTAGAATGGCCCAGTCAAAGTCCAGACCTAAATCCAATTGAGAATCTCTGGCAAGACTTGAAAATAGTAAGATTAAACGAGAACTCACCTGTTCGAAGTTTGATCGTTATTTTACGAGGAGTTACGATGAGGGATTACGTGAAGAAGAGCCGCCCTCACGCTGGGTAACGGCATACTTCAAAGCAACGGCATGAAAAACACAGAACACCAAAGCCGGAGTAACATAGTAAGGCTCATAAAAGACTTAGAACCACCATTTGATCATTTATTTTACGAGGGTGGGAGTGGAGGGGCACGTAATCCCTCATCGTAACTCCTCGTAAAATAACGATCAAACTTCGAACAGGTGAGTTTCTCGTTTAATCTTACTATTTTACTTCGGAGTCACGTGAGTGACTACGTGAAGAGTTTTAAAGCTTTCTGTGTTTTTTATGTCGTAGAATTAATCCGTACGACAATCCGGCTAAGTAAACACATACATGAGGAAAGCAGACAAAAGTTAGATCTTTTTCACAATTAAATTTTTTAATGGTTGAAAGACCATATAATACCCTCCTCATATTTGAGGGAAAATTGATTACAAGTGAAAAAAGATATCAGTGACTACACAACTGATTATAGCAATTAATAGCAAACAAAGCAGGTGATTATAGTGCTCCCAACACCGCGTGTCCAAAGCTTGTCATAGTGTGAACAGGTTTGTTGTAGTAGAACTTTGAAAAAGTTTTTCTTTACTCCACCCTGCGATTTTTAAAATATGCTCGAGAGGTACGTCCCGCCCCTTCGCCGCGGACGTAGCTGCCGCCCTGGTGGAGTGAGATTTGAAGACATCAGTGTTACTCCCCGCTTAAAAACCAACACCTGTTTCAACCATTTTGAGATAGTTTTGAACTGAAGCTTTTGTGTGTGGCTTTTTTGTGCGTAAGCAGCAATGTCTTTTCGTTTCCTCGAAAAGTGTCCGTAATTTTAATATATTGGTTCAAATGTCTAACCACACACAAAGCAGGCTCAACATGAAAAGCTTGAAAGGTTACCTTTGTTCCAGATCTGCCTGGTCTACTTTGTTTGATCAGATCGTAAACATAGAATACAACATTATCTGTAGTCACATGCATACAGTCTAAACGCAACATTTGTAAAGTTTGCACTCTTTGGGCTGAGACCAGTTGCCATTAACATGACCAATTTCAATGTTAACCTATCCAATGTCAACCCTTCAATTGGCGTCCATTCTCTAAGTAGAGCAAGAACATGCTCACATCCCAAATCTCTGTATATCTAGGTTTTGGCGGATTCATGTGAAAAAATTCCTTTCATGAATCGTGATATTAATGGATGCGACCCAATTGACTTCTCACCAATCATAAGTCCTAATAGGACGACAAGGCACAACGTGCAGTGTTAATGGCACTGTAACTTAAATGTTGCCCAAAGTGCAAATTGGCAAGGAATTCCAAAACTGAGTAACATTTACAGATTCATCAGAAATATTTGACTGTGTGCAAAATTCTTCCCATTTCTTAATATGTGTCATATATTGTTTCTGTGTACTATGTCGCCATGATGCACCAATAACTGTCAAAGTTTGGTCCGACAATCCCAGTTCCTGTAGTGGTCTGGTCAAAACCTGCAGATTAACAAATTCATATATGCATATAATGGGTAACCTTGATTTGTTACTGGATTAGTCAAGATATCACTACAGTTAGGAATCTGCATATATGGTTCTTTAATCATATTTAGCATAACTGGGAACCAAGGTTGAGTTGGCCAATTTGGCACTACCAACAATCCGGGAAGCTGAATCTTGCTCTATTTTCTTCAAACATCTCTGGATCAGAGCAAATGGTGGAAAAGCATAAAAGAACATTTTTCCCCAGTGTAATGAAAATGCATCTACTGCAACTGCGTCCGGATCATGTTCCCAAGACACATAATGAGGCAATTGATGATTAAGCCTGGATGCAAACAAATCAATTTCTGGCAAGCCAAATTGTTTAACAATATTCTTAAATAATTGCTGGCTTAAGCATCCATTCCGTATTATCTTTAAAAATCCTGGACCTTCCATCTGCTACCACATTGTCTTTACCTGGAATATAGCTTGCTGAAATCCATATCTGCCGATCAATACACCATTGCCATATCTCATTGACCAGACAATCACATGATACTGATCTGACTCCCCCCATGTGATTAATGTAAACCACAGCCGTTTTATTGTCTAATTGTATTAATACATGCAGACATTGTTTAGCAGAACAATATGCTTTAAGCCCATAAAAAGGCCCCCAATAACTCCAAATAGTTAATACCATACTGTTGGAGCAACACTTGCTCTTCAGTTTTCCATCTACCTCCACAACTGGTAGATAAATCTGTGGCCCCCATCCGAGAGCACTAGCATCTGTTTGCAAAACCATTTCAGGCTGTTTAATCATGATCTTTTTAGCAGCTTGTGGGACATTTTCAACCCACCCATTGCAATTCCAATACTGCTTCCTTTGTTAATTGCATAGGTCTGTCAAAGTGACCTGCCTTATCTTTAAGAGCCCTTACTTTGTCCCTTTGAAGATTTTGATAATGTAATGGCCCAAACTCCACTGCCGGAAAAGCTGCACTAATATACCAATGACTTTTGCCACTTCTCGGATGGAGGGATAAGGTTTGTGAATGAGATAATTACACATTTGCAAAATATCATTTGTCTTCTTTGCTGGCAACGTAACTAACATAGTTACTGAGTTAATTACAAACCCAGAAAATCAATTGATTGAACTGGCTGCAGCTGGGATTTAATTGGATGAATTAAGAATCCAAGCTCTTTAAACAAAGCTTTAGTAACTGAAATTGAGTGCTCAGCTGACTCTTGACTATCATTAACAATCAGAATGTCATCCAGATAAGCCATTTTACAATGTGTTTCTGTGCTCTTAATTGAGCTAAAAACTGGTTTCAACGGTTTTGTAAAGAGTCTAGGAGCTGAACTTAATCCATTTGGTAAAGCTTTGAACTGCCATAATTGCCCCTGCCAATAAAACTTTTAAAGTATCTCCGAAAAAGATGATGAATTGGTACAGAATAATAGGCGTCTTTTAAATCAATCTTAGCCATATAAGAACCTGCTGAAATCAAAATATTTTGCAGTTTTAAATGTCTCCATCTTAAAACGTTTGTATTCTACAAACTTATTTAGATCTGTAAGGTCTAGAATAATTCTACAACCACCATCTTTCTTATCTCTGCGAAATATTATTAGAGACAAATTGATGCTTTGTTCATAAGTTTTTTCAATTACCCCTTTTTTCGGATAATTTGCCAATTTCCACATCAATCTCCCATTCTTTCTTCTGGAGGAAAAAACACATAAGCATAAGCAGGTTTATTCTGTACAGGAGGATTGACCCCCTTCTTTAAAAATAATAATAGCTCCTGAAATGCTTGTAATATAACCGATCAGAAGTAATATTAAGCCAGGCATTATAAAATTTTTGCAATCTCCCTCCAACTGGAGATTCATCCACAGTTTCTTTAAGGATAGATGTCTTTAATACCTCTCCATAGGAGCGTTGATGGTCTCCTCTTTCCCGAATGCAGGGAAGCAGCGGCCTGTGTAGCACGATAATACCTTCGTGACAAATTTCTGCCTCTATAACGAAAATCAAAACTCCTTCGGGCCGAAACCCTTTCCTTTGTCCAAAGACAAAAGGCTTAATAGTGCTAAAATATTTAGCTTCTTCATCCAACTGCTTCAGTTGTTTCGGCAGATTTTCTCCAAACAAATATCCAGGAGCTTGAACTCCACTTTCTTGACACAGGCTTGCAAATCTAGGGTGAAATATGGGCCGAATCGCATTTTCCTCATGCAATTGATCTCATAAAACGAATTGCACATTAAACCCAAAGTATCTCTTTGAATCTGTCCATTTCCAGTTTCTCCATTTGCCTGCCAAATGCCGTGATGGCAGCCGAAAATAATTTTAGCACCTTTTGAAATTTCATTTCTTGGGCTCTCATACTTGGAGTCATAGATGCCCATACCATCGGATTCACCGTAGGCACTTCAATGAGGCACAATTGCCTGGTGCTTTATATAATTCTGATAATTCATTCATCACAGTACTTGAAGCTGGTGAGATACCATATAATTTATATTGGCAGCCAGGCTTTCTTCCATATCCTCACCACTTCCTTCAGGTATAGCAAAACTTTGTGCTATCCCAGGCAGATCAAGCCTTTTCTTTTTACTTTGTGGCGTGCTTTCAAAAACCATTTCAAATTCAGCAGGGTCTGCCTTCTGCAGCCCTAATTCCATCGGGATATTGTCCCATGAGACTTCTTCCAGCCCAAATCGTGGGTCTGGAGTATCATATTCCCAACTTGGCCCACAGCCATATTCATCATATTGAAACCCCTCAGGGATTTTCTGGGATTCATGAGGGTACTGTGACCCTTGTCTCATAATGGTTTGGAGAACTTTCTCCATATGCTCCATTTTTAGCCACATAGTTTTTATTAACTGGAGGTCTTTCAAAATCAGAATCATCAGAATCCACGGGCCTCACAGTTTTCTTTTTGCATTTCTTAGGAACACTTTCCTCCGTGGTTATTAATTTCCGGAGAATCTGGAAATTCTATATCGGGTAAATCAGTGGCCAACGGTATCGGAATCCGGGTCCACTCTAGCTTCGCTTCCCGTATATTTACTCTCACCCCGGGAGGCTCTTTTCACCCGCGAAGCCTTCCTTCCCGATTTCTCCATTTTGTTAAAATTTTTATCTTGTGCTCATCAGCACGTTAGCGTCTAAATTTTACTTTTAGTTTCGCTGTTGGAACATCCAGCGTAACCTAAAACCCGCGCCGATGTAACTTCACTTACCTGCGGGCCGTTCCGACCGCTGCGAGGAGCTGCTCCTTACTGCAGCTCCACCTTCTGCCGTCAGCGTCGACGTCATGCCGTTACCAGCGTGAGGCGGGCTCTTCTTCACGTAGTCACTCACGTGACTCCGAAGTAAAATTGCTGTTCACAGACGCTCTCCATCCAATCTGACCGAGCTTGGGCTATTTTGCAAAGATGAACAGGCAAACATTTCAGTCTCCAGATGTGCAAAGCTGGTAGAGACATACCCCAAAATACTTGCAGCTGTAATTGCAGCGGAAGGTGGTTCTACAAAGTATTGACTCAGGGGGGCAGAATATTTTGCACGCCACACTTTTCGTTTTTTTATTTGTAATAACATTTGGAAACCATGTATCAGTTTCCTTCCACTTCACAATTATGCACCACTTTGTGTTGGTTTATCACGTAAAATCCCAATAAAATACATTTACGTTTGTGGTTGTAACGTGACAAAATGTGGAAAAGTACACGGGGTATGAAAACGTTTGCAAGCCACTGTAGGTATCTGAGGGGTAACTGTTTCACACACAGGGTGGTGGGTGCATGGAGCAACCTACCAGAGGAGGTAGTTGAGGCTGAGAGTATCGCAACATTTAAGAAAATATATCGACAGGTACATGGATAGAACAGGTTTGAAGGATATGGACCAAACGCAGGCTGGTGGGACTGTTGTAGCTGGGATATGTTGGCCGGAGTGGGCATGTTGTGCCGAATCGTCTGTTTCCTCGCTGTAGCACTTTATGGTTAAATGATTCTATGATTCATTGACGAATCGCGGCGTATAACTTCACCTAAATTAGCGAATTCCAATACAGGCGCCGCGTAGGCAATCGAACCACGGTTTTGGTGGGACCTTCTGGAAATCTAAGTACGAATCCAGTGAGGAACTGGTTGTGTTAACGAAAGAAAACGGCAGATGCTGGAGAATCGAGGGTTACACAAAATGCTGGAGAAACTCAGCGGGTGCAGCAGCATCTAAGGAGCGAAGGAGATAGGCGACGTTTCGGGTCGAGACCCTTCTTCAGACTGGTCAGGGATCAGGGAAACGAGAGATATAGACGGTGATGTGAGAGATAAAGAACAATGAATGAAATATATGCAAAAAAGTATCGATGATAAAGGGAACAAGCCATTGTAAGCTGTTTGTGGTGTGAAAATGAGAGGCTAGTGCGACTAGGGTGGGGGAGGGAGATAGAGATAGAGGGAATGCCAGGGCCCGAGGGCTGAGGGAGAGGTGGGAGGGGGAGGAGACTGCAGGGGTTAACAGAATTGAGAAAATTCAATGTTCAAGCCCAAAGGATGCGAACTGGTTGTGTTCATCGGCCCTGTTATTCCACCAAACGTCCACTAGAGGGCTCGCAGGCTTACGCCAGTCTATCCCCACTGAATCCGGTTAATGTCAGACATGCGCTGCTCACCGTGTGACTGGCCGAGTGTCAGGATCCATCCACTCACCGCGAATTGTCCGACGATAGACAAACCATTCAGTGTGTGACTAAAAACGATATCAGAACGACGTTAACCCACACGCGTTAGTTTGGGACAAATGAAGGTGGGATACATATCAAGGACAACATTGTCATTGGTATTCGGCAATCAGGGTCGCTTGGCAGAATGTTGGAGTCAAATAAAGTTTACAGCACCAAAGGAGGTCGTTTGGTCCCTCGTATACAAATAGTCCAAAATGTGAATCCAGCTGATCCACCTTATGCACAGGCCGTGGCCCTGCGCGTGACAGGTCTTCAAGTACACATCTCAGTGTTGTTTACACGTGATAGGCTTCCCTCCTCTATTGCCTTCTCCGCTTCCCCAGGGGTTCTCCCGCGTTCTCCGAGTTCCCATGAGATGCCACTTCATGTGTCAATTGTTGTCCTTGTCTTTTTCAATCCTTTAATACATTCTCTATATACCCCCAATTATTGACACATTTAGAGTCATATTCTTAGTCATAGAGTATTAGTGTGGAAATAGGCCCTTCGACCCAACGTGTGCACACCAGCCAACTGGTATAGCCACCTGGCTATACTAGTCCCACCTGCCTGCGCTTGTTTCATATCCCTCCAAACCATACGTATCTATGCATCAGTTTAACTGTTTCTTGAACGTTGGTATCGCCCCAGCCGTAACTACCTCATCGAGCTGCTTGTTCCCTACACCCACCACAATTAGTGTGAAAAGGTTACCCGTCATACTCCCCTTAACCTTTAATCTTTACGCTGGTCCTCGATTCCCCTAATCTGGGAAAGAGTGTGAACCTACCCATTCTAGTCCTCTCGTGAATGTGTACACCTCTATAAGATCACCCGTCATCCTCCTGTGCTCAAAGGAATAGAGATCCAGCCTACTCAACCTCTCCTTATAGCTATTAAAAATATATTGAGGGTAGTGATGTGAAACTTACACGAGACATACAAGGTCGGCACCGTGGCGCAGGTTGGAGAGCTACTGAATCACAGCGCCAAAACTCCGGGTTCGATCCTGACCTAAGGTGCTATCTGTTTTGCGTCTGCACCTACTGCTTGCCTCCCTGTAGTTTCCTCCAATTGCTTCGGTTTCTTACCTCCTCCCGAAGACTTTTGGCTTTGCAGGTTACTTGGATTCAGTGAAAACACCCATTGTGTGCAGGGAGTGGACGCGAGCGTGGTATTACGTGTCACCAGTGTAATGTAGTCATACATATTCATGTATATGTTCATGAGTTGGTGTTCAATATAAACAAGGAATGGTGGGTAGTAAACCTCTCTCTCGTGATCCAGGCAACCAGAGTGTAATTTGTTATTCATTCTGCCGACCAGAATATAACACGGCGACGTGGATGGGATAGAAATTGTGAACTCATCCTTTAAATATAGAGCAGGACTGTTGTGCAACATGCAGTATTGTTTAACATTTTAAACTGTAAATACGGAGTTGTGTCGCAGTTTTTTGCGAGCTGGACACGATAGGCCGCAGATCCTTCTATGCAGGGGAGTGTAGTTTCAAACAGCAGCTTGACAAATCGTCGAGAGTTTGTCAGGCTATCTCTATGTTGTGTCTACGTGGCAATATGCCGTCCTTGGGATTGTGTAATATTTTTCTTGTCGAGTTCCTCAAGCTGATTAGCCTTTGTACAGCTGAGGCCCACAGGAGCCGTTGGAAGAGAAGGAGGGGGAGGAGCGACACCCGGCCGGTAAGGTTTTAAATCAAGCGCGGGGCTTGTTTTTTTCAGAAATCCATAACATTCCATTTGGAGAAGTGGGTTTTTTTTTGAGGAAGCCGTTGATTGGTGGGAAGTGGACTAGGGTAAGCAGCTGATTGGTGGGAAGTGGACTAGGGTAAGCAGCTGATTGGTGGGAAGTGGACTAGGGAAAGCAGCTGATTGGCAGTCAGATCCCAGCAGTTTGTTGTGTACTTTGTATTGTGTTGCTATTGTATCCTGTGTAAGGGGGGCAGTATGAAGGCCAGGGCAGTGTACTGTTCTGGATGTCAGATGTGGGAGGTCAGGGAATCTGATAGCCCTCCAGACGTCCACATCTGCGCCAGGTGTGTCGAGATGGGGCTCCTAAAGGACTGTGTTGGGAACCTGGAGCAGCAGCTCGACGACCTCCGTCTAGTCAGGGAGAGTGAGGAGGTAATAGAGAGGAGCTACAGGGAGGTAGTCCCTCCCAAACCACAGGAGGCAGACAAGTGGGTCACGGTTAGGAAGGGCAAGGGGCAGAGGCAGGGGCTAGAGAGTACCCCTGTGACCGTACACCTGGAAAATAGGTACTCGGGTTTGAGTACGATTGGAGGGGACAGCCTAGCTGGGGACAGCAACAGCGGCCGGGCCTCCGGCACAGAGACCGGCCCTGATGCTCAGAAGGGTAGCAAAAAGAGGAGGGCAATTGTAATAGGGGACTCTATAGTTAGGGGGTCGGATAGGCGATTCTGTGGACGCAGTCGGGAGACCCGGATGGTAGTTTGCCTCCCTGGTGCCAGGGTCTCGCATGTGTCAGAACGTGTCCAAAAGATTCTGATAAGGGAGGGAGAGGAGCCTGATGTTGTGGTACACATAGGTACCAATGACATAGGCAGAAAAAGTGACGAGGTCCTGAAGGGAGAATTTAGGGAGTTGGGGGGAAAGTTAAGGAGAAGGACCAAAAGGGTAACAATTTCAGGATTACTGCCTGTGCCGCGTGACAGTGATAGTAGGAATGAAATGAGGTGGAGGATAAATGCGTGGCTGAGGGACTGGTGCAGTGGGCAGGGATTCAAGTTTCTTGATCACTGGGACCTCTTTTGGGGAAGGCATGATCTGTACACAAAGGACGGGTTGCACTTGAGCCCGAGGGGGACCAATATCCTGGCAGGGAGATTTGCAAAGGCTACTGGGGAGACTTTAAACTAGAAAGGCTGGGGGGAGGGACTCGGGTAGAGGGGGCTAGGGGTCAGGGTGTGGGGCAAGAGGCAGAGAAGGGAAGCACTCGGATCCAAAATGTAGGCGAGAAAGATGAAAAAGATAATAGACAGAGAATAAGGGATGGTGGGTTTATAAAATGTGTATATTTTAATGCTAGGAGCATTGTAAGTAAGGTGGACGAACTTAGAGCCTGGATTGACACCTGGAAATATGATGTTGTGGCAATCAGTGAAACATGGTTGCAGGAGGGCTGTGATTGGAAACTAAATATTCCAGGATTTCGTTGCTTCAGGTGTGATAGAATTAGAGGGACCAGAGGGGGAGGTGTTGCATTGCTTGTCAGAGAAGATATTACAGCAGTGCTTTGGCAGGATAGATTAGAGGGCTCGTCTAGGTAGGCTATTTGGGTGGAACTGAGAAGTGGGAACGGTGTAGCAACACTTTTAGGGGTGTATTATAGACCGCCAAATGGGGAGCGTGAATTGGAAGAGCAAATATGTAAGGAGATAGCAGATATTAGTAGTAAGCACAAGGTAGTTATTGAGGGAGATTTCGATTTTCCAAAAATAGACTGGGAAACACATTCTGTAAATGGGCTGGATGGTTTGGAGTTTGTAAAATGTGTGCAGGATAGTTTTTTGCAGCAGTACATAGAGGTATCGACCAGGGAAGGGGCAGTGCTGGACCTCCTGTTAGGAAATGAGGCAGGTCAGGTGACGGAGGTATGCGTTGGTGAGCACTTCGGGACCAGTGATCACAATACCATTAGTTTCAATATAATTATGGAGAGAGTCAGAACTGGACCTAGGGTGGAGATTTTTGATTGGAGAAAGGCTAACTTTGAGGGAATGCGTAAGGATTTTAAAGGAGTGAATTGGGACACTTTGTTTCATGGGAAGGATGTAGAAGAGAAATGGAGGACATTTAAAGGGGAAATTGTAAGAGTACAGAATCTTTATGTCCCTGTTAGGTTGAAATGGAAATAGTAAAAATTGGAAAGAGCCATGGTTTTCAAGGGAAATTGGACACTTGTTTCGAAAAAAGAGAGATATCTACAATAATTATAGGAGGCATGGAGTAAATGAGGTGCTAGAGGAGTATAAAGAATGTAAAAAGAATCTTAAGAAAGAAATTAGGAAGGCTAAAAGAAGATATGAGGTTGCTTTGGCAAGAAAGGTGAAAGTAATCCCAAAGGGTTTCTACAGCTATATTAATAGCAAAAGGATAACGAGGGATAAAATTGGACCATTAGAGAACCAGAATGGACAGCTATCTGCAGAGCCAAAAGAGATGGGGGAGATATTGAACAATTTCTTTTCTTCGGTATTCACCAAGGAGAAGGATATTGAACTCTATGAGTTAAGGGGAGAAAGTAGAGTAGCTATGGAAACTATGAGATTCAAAGAGGAGGAAGTACTGACACTTTTGAAAAATATAAAAGTGGATAAGTCTCCAGGTCCTGACAGGATATTCCCTAGGACATTGAGGGAATTTAGTGTAGAAATAGCAGGAGCTATGACAGAAATATTTCAAATGTCATTGGAAACGGGAATAGTGCCGGAGGATTGGCGTACTGCGACTGTTGTTAAATTGTTTAAAAAGGGTTCAAAGAATAAACCTAGCAATTATAGACCTATTAGTTTGACGTCAGTGGTGGGCAAATTAATGGAAAGAATACTTAGAGATAATATATATAAGCATCTGGATAAACAGGGTCTGATCAGGAACAGTCAACATGGATTTGTGCCTGGAAGGTCATGTTTGACAAACCTTCTTGAATTTTTTGAAGCGGTAACTAGGGAAATTGATGAGGGTAAAGCAGTGGATGTTGTCTATATGGATTTCAGTAAGGCCTTTGACAAGGTTCCCCATGGAAGGTTGGTTAAGAAGGTTCAATCTTTGGGTGTTAATGGCGGAGTAGCAAGATGGATTCAACAGTGGCTGAATGGGAGATGTCAGAGAGTAATGGTGGATGGCTGTTTGTCAGGTTGGAAGCCGGTAACCAGTGGGGTGCCTCAGGGATCTGTGTTGGGTCCACTGTTGTTTGTCATGTACATCAATGATCTGGATGATGGGGTGGAAAATTGGATAAGTAAGTATGCAGATGATACTAAGATAGGTGGTGTTGTGGATAATGAAGTAGATTTTCAAAGTCTACAGAGAGATTCGGGCCATTTGGAAAAGTGGGCTGAAAGATGGCAGATGGCGTTTAATGCTGATAAGTGTGAAGTGCTACATCTTGGCAGGACAAATCAAAATAGGACGTACATGGTAAATGGTAGGGAATTGAGGAATGCTGTGGAACAGAGGGATCTAGGAATAACTGTGCATCGTTCCCTGAAGGTGGAATCGCATGTAGATAGGGTGGTAAAGAAAGCCTTTGGTGTGCTGGCCTTTATAAATCAGAGCATTGAATATAGGAGTAGGGAAGTAATGTTAAAATTGTACAAGGCATTGGTAAGACCAATTCTGGAGTATGGTGTACAATTTTGGTCGCCTAGTTATAGGAAGGATGTCAACAAAATAGAGAGAGTACAGAGGAGATTTACTAGAATGTTGCCAGGGTTCCAGCAACTATGTTACAGAGAAAGGTTGAACAAGTTAGGTCTTTATTCTTTGGAGCGCAGAAGGTTAAGGGGGGACTAGATTGAGGTCTTTAAAATGATGAAAGGGATAGACAGAGTTGACGTGGATACGTTTTTTCCCATTGAGGGTAGGGAAGATTCAAACAAGAGGGCATGACATGAGAATTAAGGGACAGAGGTTTCGGGGTAACGTGAGGGGGAACTTCTTTACTCAGAGGGTGGTGGCTGTGTGGAATGAGCTTCCAGCAGAAGTGGTGGAGGCAGGATCGATTTTAACATTTATGAGTAAAGTGGATAGGTATATGGACGTGAAGGGAATGGAGGGGTATGGTCTGAGTGCAGGTAGATGGGACTAGGGGAAAACAAATGGTCGGCACGGACTGGAAGGGCCGAGAGAGCCTGTTTCCGTGCTGTAATTGTTATATGGTTATATGGTTATATGGAAGCTGGGGGGCAGTGTTAGGTGTGAGGAGGATGCAAGGAGGCTGCACGGTGACTTGGATAGGCTGGGTGAGTGGGCAAATGCATGGCAGATGCAGTATAATGTGGATAAATGTGAGGTTATCCACTTTGGTGGCAAAAACAGAAAGGAGACTATTATTTGAATGGTGGCAGATTGGTGAAAGGGGAGATGCAACGAGACCTGGGTGTCATGGTACACCAGTCATTGAAAGTAGGAATGCAGGTGCAGCAGGCAGTGAAGAAAGCGAATGGTATGTTAGCATTCATAGCAAAAGGATTTGAGTATAGGAGCAGGGAGGTTCTACTGCAGTTGTACAGGGTATTGGTGAGAACACACCTGGAGTATTGCATACAGTTTTGGTCTCCAAATCTGAGGAAATACATTCTTGCCATAGAGGGAGTACAGATAAGGTTCACCAGACTGATTCATTGGATGTCAGGACTTTCATATGAAGAAAGACTGGATAGACTCGCTTGTACTCGCTAGAATTTAGAAGATTGGACTTCCGGTGGCGTCAATGGTGGGTTGAGAGATGCTGCTGTTTTGCTCTGCTCTCGAAGAATGTTTTAATGTGCTAAAATACAAGTTGGAAGACAGGGAAGTTCTAAAATAACTACTGGAGCTGTTATTTAATTGTGTGTTATCAGAAATCCTGCTGATAACGGAGAATAACGGCAGTTTTAAATGAAAAAAGGGAAACCTCGCCAGAAGCCTGCCAAAGCTGTTGCAAGACCTGCTACAAGAGCATACTTGAAAAAACCTGGAAAGACTCCTCAATCCCCTCAAATATCTGCTGGAAGCTCAGAAGTAGAAGCTGACTCTCGAAATCCTTCTACAGAAATGACTTCAATGGAGGAACAAAGGGAACAAATGGAACAACTGGAAAAGTCAGTATCAGCTTTAGTCACTGAAATTATTTCTAAAGTGATACGAGAGGGGAATGTCGCGCTGGACAAAAGCCTCTCTGAAAAAATAAAACAAGGTAATGATACGCTGATGGGGAAAATTGATGACTTAACCAAACGTGTGTTCGAGATTGAGGAGGATTTAATCAAAAACATTAAGCAGGTTGATAAGGACTGTAATAAAAAGCTGGATAAATGCTTAAGTCTATTCATGCGGCTATGGAAGGAATGGATAATACGATAACCGAGATGACTAAGGAGATAGAGAGAATAAAAAAGGAACAAGAAAGCACTGGGAGGGAACTTGCTAAAATGAAGAATAAATGTATGGACTTGGAAGCAAGATCGAGGAGGCAAAGCTTGAGAATAGTTGGAGTAAAAGAGGGAAAGGAGAGTGGACAAAAGCTTCAGGAGTTTGCTGCCAACTTACTCAAACAAGTACTTAAGTTGCCTGAAGCCCCGAGAATAGATATGGCTCACCGGGTCCGATGTAAGGCTCAAGCAAGCCCAACTGCCCCCCCCCCCCCCCCTCCCCAAGACAGATTATTGTGAAATTCTATGACATTTCCACCCTGGAAGGAATTATGAAACTGATTCCATATCGAGTGAATCTGATGTTTGGAGAAGACAAGTTAAGATTCTTCCGTGATTTTCCAGCTGAAGTCATGGAAAAGAGGGACAAGTTTACAAAGAAGAGAAAGCTACTGAAAGAGGTTTCGGGAGTAAGCTATGGGATAGTATATCCCGCAAAATTGACAATTACTTATAACTTGTTTGAAGGTGCATTCACAGATCCCAGAAGAGGCATTTAAGTACGCACAAAGTATCACACAGGAGGTCTACGAACATCAGGAGTCGGTCTCCCACAATATTACAGAGGAGAAGCGGCGACGAAAGGACTGTGTTTCTTTTTTTTTAACATACAAAAAAGACTGCTCTGGCTAAGATGGCGAATTTTCCTCGAGGCATCGTCTAGTCATTTTACCTTTGGAATGTTAACTCAAGGTCGGATTTTATGTTTTATATTTTACAAAGGATTGGAAAAGAAGAAAAACTGGTGGGAAAAATAACAAAAAAACAAACGGAATTTGAGAATATGGAAGAATATTATCAATGAACTTGTATATAGAAATGTATGATTTAAGAAACACACAATTACATACTAACAGAAAATATAGCGAATAAAATTCTGTAATATTAAGGCACAGCGTAATAATGGCTGATGTTTATTTCATGATGTTAATTACTTGCTAAATATAAGAATGATGAGTTAAATATGATTGATAAGTATTAATAATATACTAACAAATTTTATGGATATAGTAGATCAAGTCTAAATTGTGCATAAAGGGGGGGGGGAGGAGGAGGCTCAGATACTTGGAAGTTATCCAAGGGTCTGAATCTGGTTAACCCCTTGGAACCTGCTGTTGTCTGATACAAAAGTTTGCGACTTAATTGTAATAGTTCTTGGCATATTGGTAGATAAGGATATATAACTAACATAATTACTGTTAATGACACGCTGATGGGGAAAATTGATGACTTAACCAAACGTGTGTTGGAAACTCTTTTTTATTCTGTTTTTCCTCTCTGAAGATACACTCCAATAGATAGATTAGAAATGTGTTTTATTTTATATATATATTTTTTAACTTTGTATCGCTCTCTCTTCCAATTAATAATAATTGGTCAGGGGGGCAGAGCGAAACATATAAAAACATCTACGGAAGTAAACAAGAATTTTTCTACCACCTGTTGGTGGTTTGTTTTTAATTATAATATCTTTATTTTTGGATATTATAATATCACTTTTTGATTGTTAATTATCTTTTTGCGACTTTACACTTTCTGGTCTTTTACAAGGTCTACTCTGAAGGGGAGATGCCAACAAAGCTTAACAGCTGGGGATGACCATCCTTCACCTAGAGTTATGAGGTTTTTGGTTGCACCATATGGAGTAAAGGTATTAACATGATTCATAATGCAAGACGATAAACAAAAGAAAACCGGAGGAATCACGTTCTGTAGCTGGAATACAAGGGGCGCTAATGAACCAATTAAAAGGGGTAAGATCTTTGCCCAATTAAAAGCTCTCAACAGTGATATCATTTTCTTACAAAAAACTCATCTAAAACATCAAACACAGATAAGACTGAAGGCAAATTGGATTGAGCAAACATATTACTCTTCATTTACTTCTAAATCTAGAGGCACGGCTATTATCATTCGTAAAGGTATACCATTTAAATTAAACAATACCATAGCAGATAAAGAGGGGAGGTACGTCATAGTCACGGGATAAATTCATTCTACTCCATTTACTTTGATAAATATTTATGATCCTAATTTTGACAACCCCCAATTCTTTAGTAAAATTCTGGATACAATTTCAGAACTAACAAAATGTGATAATAGGGGGAGATTTGAATTGTGTTTTAGATCCATATCTGGATAAATCTGCAACACAAAAAAGGATTAACATAAAATCTAAAACTAGTGAACTCCTAAATACATACATGAAAAATACCAACATAACAGATGTATGGAGGATCGCTAACCCAGTAGGTAGGGAATATTCATTTTATTCAACAGTACATAAAACATATTCACGTATTGATTATTTCTTAGTGGACACAAAATTAATTCCATATACATATAATTATAAATATCATAATAGTATTATTTCTGATCATTCCCCGTTAACTTTTTCTTTAAAATTATAAGGAATGCCTGATAAAAACTCGTTCTGGAGGTTTAACCCCCAAATCTTAAACAACACTTAAGGTTGCACATATTTAAAAGAGCAGATGATATTCTTCTTTGAGACAAATAATACACCAGATATTTCACCTTCCTTATTATGGGAAACTTTTAAGGCATTTATTAGAGGAGCTATAATTTCATATCAAGCTTTCCAAAATAAAAAGAATAACACTGAACAATTGCAGTTAGAACAAGAAATTAGATAATTAGATTTAGAAAATGCCAAAGAACCAACTATAAACATGATAAGATAACAATACTAATATATAAATGAAATACAATTTTATCTGTCAGAATAATACGATTATTTCAAATTACAAAACAAGAAAATTTCGAATTTGGTGATAAACCACATAAACTCTTAGCACGCCAACTGAAAACACGGGAAACAGAAAATACAATTACTAAAATTAAATCAGACAAAGTGGAATTACTAACACTACCAAAAGATATTAATAAAAGATTTGCTCAATTTTATCAACATTTATATACATCGAAAACATCTGCAAATAATACTCAAATTACAAATTTCATAGACAATTGTAATCTTCCAAAATTAAATATGGTGGAACAAGAGGGATTAGGAGCTCAGATTACACTTCAGGAAATAGAAGAAACAATAAATTCGTTGAAGAATGGCAAAACGCCAGGACCAGATGGCTTTAGTAATGAATTCTATAAAAGATTCTACGAGTTAATTTCTCCACGCCTGCAAGATTTATATATACACGCTTTTAAAGAAAATTAATTACCTGAAACACCGAGTCAACAATTACACTTATACCTAAAAAGGATAAAGATTTAGAAGACCCAGGTTCATATAGAGCCATAGCACTCTTAAATACAGATCAAAAAATATTAGCAAAGACCCTAGCGAGAGGATTGAGTTAATATGTTAGCAAACTAATAAACCCGGACCAAACAGGGTTTATACCAAAGAGATACTCATTTAGCAATTTGAGACGGCTGTTTAATATAATGTACTCACATAATACTGAAGAAGACCTAGCAATTATTTCATTGGATGCAGAAAAAGCTTTTGATCAAGTAGTATGGCAAAGAAGAATCAAATACACAGGACTAGATGTTAAGAAGTCCCTTGTGCCAGTAGGTGGGGAGCATTTCACGACATTCATTGATTGCTGAGAGCGGTCGACGCTCAACATCAGGGGGGGGGGGGGGGGGGGGGGCGGGGGGGGAGTACGTATACGTTTATCTTGGCCTGGGTAACCTTCAGGACAGTTGGGCACAGGCCACATCATCAGTAGTGTACCCTTGCATCACTGGGTGTTTCGGCCTTTTAACACTATACACCCTCCACAAGGGCAGCCCGCTGCAGGATGATCAGCCCTCAGCGCGTGTCCCGTGTCAAACTGCCTCAAAGATTCAACATGACGTATTTGGGGCCCAGCATGGGTCTTTCCGCTTGAGCCAAATCTAACAGCTGCTTCTTTCAGCCGCGTCTGAGAGTGGTCTTATGGTCTTCCGCAGAGCCTGACCTTGGATTCCAAGCTCCTTCAGCAGTCTGATGGTAGATAACGCAAAGTATTGCAAAATACTTATTCAAAGTATTGCAAAATACTTTGAATGAAATACTTATTCAAAGTATTGCAAAAATTTAACATGGGAGATAACTTTATCTCATGGGTAAAATTAATATACGATAAGCGGATGGCTAGAATACTGACTAATAATATATTATCCCCGAAATTCCAATTAGCAAGGGGCAATAGGCAAGGGTGCGCATTATCGCCCCTGTTATTTGCACTAGTGATAGAGCCTTTAGCAGAAAGTATAAGAAGTCATCCGAATATTCATGGATATAATACCAAACACTCAAATAATAAAATCCCATTATATGCAGACGACATGTTATTATATATTAAAAATTCGCAAATTAGCATACCAAATATACTAAATTTAATAGAGGAATTTGGTTCTTTTTCAGGATATAGAATAAACTGGAACAAAAGCGAAATTATGACGATAAAACCTCTGAGCCGACACATCTGTTGAAATTCCCTTTTAGAGTTGCAACACAAATAATTAAGTATTTGGGCATCCAAATTACTAGGAAATATAAATCACTACTCAACGCAAACTATATCCAGTATTAACTAAATTAAAGGGGTTGATTAAATTTTGGAAAACACTGCCGATGTCCTTAATAGTCAGAATAAATGCGATAAAAATGATCTTCTTACCACAAATACTGTACCTATTTCAATCAATACCAATATACTTACCAAAAAAATTCTTTAAAAAACTAGATTCTGATATTATAAATTTCATATGGGATTATAAATCACACAGAATTCAAAGAAAACACTTGTGTAAATCTAAAGAATCAGGGGGGCTGACACTCCCTAATTTATTGTATTACTATTGGGCAGTCAATATTAAAAATATAATCTACTTGTTGGACAGTTCTGTCCAATAGGTAGATTGGATAAGAATGGAGAAAGAGGATTGTTCCCCTTATAATACAGGAGAGATCCCTCTTTCCCTGATGAAACTGAACAATATAATATAAGAAGAATCCAATTATTCACAAATAAAATTAACCTTAAAATCAAGAAAATTATCGCTTCTTTCTCCAATAGCTAATAATCCCTCATTCAAACCATCTATTATTGATAAAACGTATAATCAATGGGAAAGAATAGGAATTAAAATGATGGGAGATATGTATGAAATGGGAAAACTTTTATCATTCCAACAATTACAAGTAAAATATGGTTTAAAAAGTAATCAATGTTTCAAATATCTTCAAATTCAAGATTATTTGAAAAAATATATACAAGGATATCAAACTTTAACCCCAGATATATTACAGGAAGGAATGAATAGAAAGGCAGAATCAAGCAATTTAATATCTTACTTATATAATATAATTCTAAATATAGAAACACCAACGACAGAGGCAATTAGAAGGGACTGGGAACAAGAGTTATTGATAAAAATTCCGAACGATAGATGGGAAAAACATCTACTATATAACGATATAACCATATAACAATTACAGCATGGAAACAGGCCCTCTCGGCCCTTCCAGTCCATGCCGACCATTTGTTTTCCCCTAGTCCCATCTACCTGCACTCAGACCATACCCCTCCATTCCCTTCCCATCCATATACCTATCCACTTTACTTTTAAATGTTAAAATCGATCCTACCTCCACCACTTCTGCTGGAAGCTCATTCCACACAGCCACCACCCCCTGAGTAAAGAGGTTCCCCCTCACGTTACCCCTAAACTTCTGTCCCTTAATTCCCATGTCATGCCCTCTTGTTTGAATCTTCCCTACCCTCAATGGGAAAAGCTTATCCACGTCAACTCTGTCTATCCCTTTCATCATTTTAAAGACCTCAATCAAGTCCCCCCTTAACATTCTGCGCTCCAAAGAATAAAGACCTAACTTGTTCAACATTTCTCTGTAACATAGTTGCTGGGACCCAACACAGATCCCTGAGGCACCCCACTGGTTACCGGCTTCCAACCTGACAAACAGCCACCCACCATTACTCTCTGACATCTCCCATTCAGCCACTGTTGAATCCATCTTGCTATTCCGCCATTAACACCCAAAGATTGAACCTTCTTAACCAACCTTCCATGGGGAACCTTGTCAAAGGCCTTATTGAAATCCATATAGACACCATCCGCTGCTTTACCCGCATCAATTTCCCTAGTAACCGCTTAAAAAAATTCAAGAAGGTTTGTCAAACATAACCTTCCAGACACAAATCCATGTTGACTGTTCCTGATCAGACCCTGTTTATCCAGATTCTTATATATATTATCTCTAGCTATCCTTTCCATTAATTTGCCCTCCACTGACGTCAAACTAACAGGTCTATATTTGCTAGGTTTATTCTTTGAACTCTTTTTAAACAATGAAACAACATGCGCAGTATGCCAATCCTCCGCCACTATTCCCGTTTCTAATGACATTTGAAATATTTCTGTCATAGCTCCTGCTATTTCTACACTAACTTCCCTCAATGTCCTAGGGAATATCCTGTCAGGACCTGGAGACTTATCCACGTTTATATTTTTCAAAAGTGTCAGTACTTCCTCCTCTTTAAATCTCACAGTTTCCATAGCTACTCTACTTTTTTCCCCATACCGCACAGAGTTCAATATCCTTCTCCTTGGTGAATACCGTCGAAAAGAAATAGTTCAATATCTCCCCCATCTCTTTTGGCTCTGCAGATAGCTGTCCATTCTGGCTCTCTAATGGTCCAATATTATCCCTCGTTATCCTTTTGCTATTAATATAGCTGTAGAAACCCTTTGGATTTACTTTCACCTTTCTTGCCAAAGCAACCTCATATCTTCTTTTAGCCTTCCTCATTTCTTTCTCAAGATTCTTTTTACATTCTTTATACTCCTCTAGCACCTCATATACTCTAATAATTATTGTAGATATCTCTCTTTTTTCAAAACAAGTGTCCAATTTCCCTTGAAAACCATGGCTCTTTCCAATTTTTACTATTTCCTTTCAACCTAACAGGGACATAAAGATTCTGTACTCTTAAATTTTCCCCTTTAAATGTCCTCCATTTCTCTTCTACATCCTTCCCATAAAACAAAGTGTCCCAATTCACTCCTTTTAAATCCTTACGCATTCCCTCAAAGTTAGCCTTTCTCCAATCAAAAATCTCCACCCTAGGTCCAGTTCTGACTCTCTCCATAATTATATTGAAACTAATATGTAAACAAATGTTCAATGTAAGACATAACCTAATTCAATTAAAAAATGTACATAGACTATTCGAAAACTAGACTGAATAAAATATTTTCAAATATTTCCCCCATCTGTGACAAATGTCTAACTCAAAATGCCACTATAGCACATTCCTTTGTCTCGTACAAAATTGCATACATTTTGGAATGAAATTTTTGGAATTTTTACAAAATTATTTAACACAAAATTGAACCCCAATACAGAACTGATTATCTTTGGATCAATGGAAGAGGGAAGTAAACTAACTATATTCCAAAAAGCTTTTCTTAATTACAGTTTAATAATAGCAAAAAAACTTATACTTAAATTTTGGAAAAACGCAACCACGCCAACATTCAAAACGTGGATTTCAAATATGTTGGAAACGCTACATCTTGAAGAAATGAGATTCCTCCTACTAGGCAAAGTAGACCAATTCTTAACGACTTGGTCTCCTTTTATCAACTTTTTACAAGCATATGGTGCAACATAACATAACCTTAGAAATTAAATGGTTTAGAACCGGGTGACGGATGGGCGAAAATACGAAATAGGTAGATCTCTCCTAATCTCTCTTTTCTTTACTTTCTCCTTTTCTTTCAATCTTTTTAGCTTCTCATCTCTGTCCTTTAGTTATTTTGCTCTCTGTTTCTACTCGTTTGTCTATCTATTCCTACACTCTTTATTTCTTTTTTCTTTCACTGTTCTTTTAATTTAAAAAAAAAAAAAGCGGCGGGCTCTATATCTATATCAACAATGAGTGGTGCACCAACCACACCGCAGTAGAGAGCTACTGTTCCCCTGACCTGGAATACCTACTGCTTACATGTAGGTCGTTTTACCTGCCTCGGGAGTTTACTGTGGTTATCATCATGGCCATATACATCCCACCACAGGCTAATGCTAACCTAGCGCTAGCACAGCTGCACTCGGCCATCAGCAAGCAGCAGGATGCTCACCCCGATGGTGCCTTCATTGTTGCAGGGAACTTTAATCAGGTCGACCTACGAGCTGCGCTCCGTAAATTCCACCAGCATGTGCAGTGCCTTACCAGGGGCTCAAACACGCTAGGTAAAGTGTACACCAACATCAAGGACGCATACAGAGCTCTCCCCTGCCCATCCCTGGCACAATCCGATCGCTTCTCACTGTTTCTACTGCCTGCATACCAACCCCTCATCCGCAAGACCAAACCTGCAATAAAGACGGTCAAAATATGGCCCGAGGACGCCACCCTACAACTCCAGGACTGCTTTGATCGCACCGACTGGGAACTGTTTGCACAACAGGCTACCAGTGATACAAAGGTAGACTTGGAGGAGTACACATCCACTGTGCTCTCCTACATCAACTGCTGTGTGGAGACTGTCACAGTGGACAAGGAAATAAAGATGTTGCCAAACCGGAAACCGTGAATGAACAAGGAGGTTCAAAATCTGCTAAGGGCACGCAACAATGCCTTTAAATCCAGGGACACTTCTCCCTACAGTGCTGCCAGGACAAACCTGAACAAAGGTATAAAAAAGGCCAAAGACATCCATGGAAGACCACTTCAATACCTTGGACACCAGAAGCATGTGGCAGGGTGTCAGGGACATCACTGATTACAAGAGCAGCCCCGCCTGCCCTCACAGTGATATCACACTGGCCAATGAGTTAAACACTTTCTTTGCCCGCTTCAAAACTGGCAACACCACCAGGAGAGGAATAACCACGGCCAGGGCGGAAGGACAGGCCTTAACACTGAGCACTCAGGAGGTACAGTGCGCTCTGCATAGGATCAATCCACACAAGGCTGCAGGCCCGGATGGAGGCCACGGAAGGGTACTAAACGACTGTGCTGTACAGCTGGCGGGGGTATTAACGAGGATCTTTAACCTGTCTCTATCTCTGGCAATGGTCCCCAAGTGCCTGAAGACAGCTACCATAGTGCCGGTGCCGAAAACGTCAGAAGTCACCAACCTGAATGACTACCGCCCGGTTGCCCTAACTCCAATACCAATGAAGTGCTTCGAAGGGCTGGTCCTCTCCCACATCAAATCCAGCATCCCTGCCTCACTGGATTCTCATCAATTTGCATACAGGGCAAATAGATCCACAGAGGATGCCATCTCACTGGCTCTTCACACTGTCCTGACTCACCTAGAAAGACAGGGCACATACGTGAGGATGCTCTTCATAGACTATAGCTCTGCCTTCAATACAGTCATCCCCACCAAGCTCACCACCAAACTCCACCAGCTAGGCCTCAGCTCACTGATATGCGATTGGATCCTGAATTTTCTGACAGAGCGACCGCAGGCAGTGAGACTTGGGCCGCTCCTGTCCTCCACTATCACCCTGAGCACCGGCACACCACAGGGTTGTGTACTGAGCCCCATGTTCTACTCCCTCTTCACACACGACTGTGTTCCTGCATTCGACACCAACACCATCGTCAAGTTTGCAGACGACACAACGGTGATCGGGCTGATCACCAACGGTGATGAAACAAAATACAGAGCGGAGGTGCAGAACCTGGCGGACTGGTGCTCACGCAATAACGTGTCACTAAACACCTCCAAGACCAAGGAGCTGATTATCGACTTCAGGAGGTCACGGAATAGGGAATACGCCCCAATCTCCATCTACGGGGACAGTGTGGGAGAGTGTCCAGCTTTACGTTTCTGGGCACTCACATCTCAGAGGACCTCACATGGTCCACCAACACCGCTGCGCTGGTCAAAAAGGCACAGCAACGATTGGTCTTCCTGAGAACATTGAAAAGGACTGGTCTGCCCCAACAGCTGCTGACAACCTTCTACCGCTGCACGACAGAGAGCATCCTAACGTATGGCATCTCTGTGTGGTATCTCAGCTGCACGGAGGCGGAGAGGAGAGCTCTTCAGCGCATCGTCCACAGGGCGCAGAAGATTATTGGGGCACCGCGACCAGCCTTGGAGGGCATCTACCACACACGGTGCCTCAGGAAGGCCGTCAGCATCCACAAAGGCCCCTCACACCATTGTAATGTACTGTTTGAACTACTTGCTTCCGGCAGACGCTACAAGGCCTTCTACGCCCGCACCTCCAGACTCAGGAACAGCTTCATTCCCAGAGCTATAGCGGCTCTGACCCGACCCTGCTGAGTGCCCCCCACCCCCATGGACTGTCTCCCTCGGATGGTCACGTCGCACAGACACATCTGCACTTTAGTCTGGTTTGACTGTTTTACTGTTTTAATGTTCTTCTACAAACCATGTTCTCGGGGTATCTAAATCTAAATTTTATTAGTTAATAAAATATGACTTTGGATGCAAGCTGCATACCCAAATCTCATTGCACTTATGTGCAATGTTAATAAAACATATTATTATTATTATTGTGTGTGGGTGCAGGAGGTGGCACCAAAGCAATCGTCGATGTAGCGGAGGTAGAGGTCGGGGATGGGGCCCTGTTACGCCTCGAACAAGGATTGTTTGACGTACCCGACAAAGTGGTAGGCGTAGCTGGGGCCCATTCGCGTGCCCATAGCTACGCCTTGTATGTGGAGGAAATGGGAGGAGTCAAACAAGTTGAGGGTAAGGACCAACTTCGCTAGGCGGAGGAGAGTATCAGTGGACGGGTATAGGTGACTTCACCGGTCGAGGAAGAACCAGATGGCTTTGAGACCATCCTGGTGGGGAATGGAGGTGTAGAGTCTATGGTGGAGATGAGAGAATGGGGGCCTAGCGAATGGAATGCGCGGAGACAACGGGACAGGCAGCATCTCTGGAGACAAGGAATGGACGACGTTTCGGGTCGACACTGAAGATGGGTCTCGACCCTGAAACGTTACCCATTCCTTCCAGCATTTTGTGTCTACCTAAACAGGTCTATCTATCCAGGTGGCGGTGTGCCAGCAGGCTGGAGGAGCGGGCAAAGGCCTTGCCACAGATGAAGGGGAGGTGAAGGGGCGCTAGCTGGTGCAGACTTGTCGGTGCTCCAGCAGGTGGTCAAGGCGGGTGAAACCCTTGCCACACTCAGCGCACACAAAGAGTCTGTCGCACTGGGTGCAGGTGTAGGTGCGCACCCCGGTGTGGTTGCGCTGGTGCACCAGCAGGCTGCTGGAGCAGATGAAGCCCTTGCCGCACTGGACGCAGGTGTAGGGCCACTCCCCTGTGTGGGTGCGCTGGTGCTTCAGCAGGTGACCGGACTGGGTGAAGCCCTTGCCGCACTGGACGCAGGTGTAGGTCCGTTCCCCGGTTATGGGTGCACTGGTGGGACAGCAGTGTGTATCTGCTGGTGCTCCCACAGCCCCCATGCTGTTGTCACAGTGGGAGCAGCTGCTCGCCGGCGTGGGTCCGCCGGTGCTGCCGCAACCCCCACAAGCTGTCAAACTCCTCACCGCAGTACGGGCAGTCGTAGGGATGGCCACTGGTGTGCACGTGCTGATGAGACAGGGCGTGAGAGGCCATGGTAAAGCGCTCTCCACACACCGGGCTGGGGACGGGACGGGCGCCAGTGTGCACCGGCTGGTGGGACAGTAGCTTGGAGGAGAGGGTGAAGCCCTTGCCGCACTGGGTGGAGGTGTAGGGGCGCTCGCCGGTGTGGGTGCGCTGGTGTTGCAGCAGGGTGCCGGCGCGGGTGAAGCCCTTGCCGCACTGGGCGCAGGTGTAGGGGCGCTCCCCGGTGTGGGTGCGCTGGTGCTGCAGCAGGTGACTGGACCGGATGAAGCCCTTGCCGCACTGCGCGCATGTGTAGGGGCGCTCGCCGGTGTGGGTGCGCTGGTGGGACAGCAGCTTTGCAGAGCTGCTGAAGCCCTTGCCGCACTGGGTGCAGGTGTATGGGCATTCCCCGGTGTGGTTGTGCTGGTGTACCAGCAGCCTGCTGCAGCAGATGAAGCCCTTGCCACACTGGACGCAGGTGTAGGGCCGCTCCCCCGTGTGGGTGCGCTGGTGCTCCAGCAGGCAACCGGACTGGGTGAAGCCCTTGCCGCACTGGACACAGGTGTAGGGCCGCTCCCCGGTGTGGGTGCGCTGGTGGGACAGCAGGTGGCTGGAGTGGGTGAAGCCCTTGCCGCACTGGGCGCAGGTGTAGGGGCGCTCGCCGGTGTGGGTGCGATGGTGCACCAGCAGGTTGTTGGACTGGGTGAAGCCTTTGCCGCAGTCGCTGCAGGTGTAGGGACGCTCGTCAGTGTGCATGCGCCTGTGCCTCTTCAGGTGATTGGACGACTTGAAGCCTTTGCCGCAGTCAGAGCAGGTGAAGGGCCGCTCACTGCTGTGCACCCGCCGGTGTTCCCACAGCGTCGACGACTGGGCAAAGCTCTTGCCGCAGGTGGAGCAGCAATAGGGCTTCTCGCCCGTGTGCACCCGCCGGTGCTTCTTCAGATTATTCGCCGTCTTGAAGCTCTTGCCACAGTCGGAGCAGGTGAAGGGCCTCTCGCCGGAGTGCACGCGGTTGTGCTGCAGCAGGTGGCTGGAGCTGGTGAAGCTCTTGCCGCACTCCGAGCAGTCGAAGGGGCGTTCTCCCGTGTGCACCCGCCGGTGGATCTCCAGCCCGCTCGGGCTCTGCCAGGCCTTGCCACACACGTCGCACTCATAATGCTTCTCCTTGTTGTGCCCCGTCATGTGGTCCTCCAGTGAAGCGAAGCCCTAACACCGAGCAGATGGGGGGGGGGGGGGCTCACCGGCACCCTGGCCGCTCACGTCCCTCTCTCCATCCACAGCAACGGCTCCTAAACTCTGCAGGAGGGGAACACAGAGGGTCAACAAGCTGGCAAACAGGACATTACTGGCACATATTGGGTGCGTTTATGGTGGAGGAAAATGTTATATTATTCTGTGTGGCACAGTTACGCAGCGGTACAGTTGCTGCCTCACCACCAGAGCCCGGACTTGATCCCGACTACGGGTGCTGTCTGTACGGAGTTTGTACGTTCTCCCCTTGACCTGCGTGGGTTTTTACTCCGGGTGCTCCGGTTTCCACCAACATTTCAAAGACATTCAGGGTTGTAGATTAATCAGCCTCCGCAAAATTGTTAAATTGTCCCTAATGTGCGTAGGATAGTGCTAGTGTACGGGGTGGTCGCTGGGCGGTGCAGACTACACGGGCCGAAGGACCTGTTTCTCCGCTGCATCTCTGAACTAAACTAAACCAAAGAAGGGCCTCGACACTAAATGTCACCCATTCCGTCTCTCCACTGATGCTGCCTGTCCCGCTGAATTACTCCAGAACTTTGTGACTGTCTTCTCCACAGATGCTGCCAGAAATGCTGAGTTACTTCAGCACTCTCTCTCTGTCTCTCTCTCTCTTTCTGAATGTTTCTCTCTCTCTCTCTCTCTCTCTCTCTCTCTCTCTCTCTCTCTCTGTCCCTTCCCCTCTCTATCTCACTGTCTCTCTCTCTCTCTCTCTGTCCCTCTCTTGTCTCTCTCTGTAACTGTCTCGCTTTTTCCCTCTCTCTATCTCACTGTCTCTCTCTCTCTCTCTCTCTCTCTCTCCTCAGTCTCTCTCTCTATCTGTCTCTCTCACTGACTCGCTCTGTCTCCATCTCTCTCTCTCCATCTGTCTCTATCTGTCTCTCTCTCTCTCTCCGTCTCTCTCTGTTTCACTCTCTCTCTCTCTCTGTCTCTATCTATCTCTCGCTCTGTCACCCTCTCTCTCTCTCCGCATCTGTCTGTCTCTCCCTATGTGTCTCTCTCTGTCTGTCTCTCTCTGACTTGTCTCTCTCCTCCCGTCTGTCACTCCCAATCTCTCAATCTCTGTCTCTCTCTCACTATGTCTCTCTATCTTTCTGACTCTCTCTGTCTTTCTCTGTCTCTCTCTCTGCCTCTCACACTTTCTCACTCTGTCTCTCTCCATCTGTCCCTTGCTGTCGCTCTCTCTCTCTCTGCCTGTCTGTCTCTCTCTCACACACTCACACTGTCTCTCTCTCTGTCACCCCCTCTCTCTGTCTCTCTCTCCCTCACTCTCCCTATCTCTCTCCCCCTCACTGTCTCTCTCACTCCCTATTTCTCCCTGTCTCTCCCTCCCCCTCTCGCTGTCTCTGTCTCTCTCTCTGTCTCTCTCTCTGTCTCTCTCTCTGTCTCTCTCTCTGTCTCTCTCTCTCTGTCTCTCTCTCTGTCTCTCTCTCTCTCTTTCTCACCCTCTCTCTGTCTCTAATTGTCTCTCTCTCCTTCTGTCTCTCTCTCTCTCTTTCCAACTGTCTCTCCTTCTGCCTCTCTCTGTCTCTCCGTCTCTCACTGACTCTCTCTCTCTCTCTGTCTGTCTCTCCGTCTCTCTATCTCTCTGTCCCTCGCTCTGTCTCTCTCTCAATTTCTCTCTCTCTATCTCTTTCTCCCTTTCTCTCTGTCTCTCTCTGTTTTTGTCTGTCTCTCTCCCTCTCTCTCTCTGGTTCTCTGTCTGTCTGTCTTTCTGTCTTTCTTTCTCTCTCTCTGCCTCTCTCTCTCTCTCTCTCTCTCTCTCTCTATCTCCCTCTCTCTGTTTATCTCTGTCTGGCTCTCTTTCTCTCTTTCTCCATCTCTCTCTCTCAATCTCTCCCTCTCTTCGTTTCTCTCTGTCTCTCTCTGTCTATCGCTCACTCTGATGCTCTCTGCCTCTAACTCACTTTTTCACTATCTCTCTCTCTTTGTGTCTCTCTCTGTCTCACTCTCTCTCTCTCTCACTGTCTGTATGTGTCTCTACCTCTCTCTCTCTGTATCTCCCTGACTCTCTGTCCCTCTGTCGTCTCTCTCCCTCTCTCTTTCTCATCATCTCTCTCTCTATCTCCATCGCCCTCTCTGTCTCACTCTTTCTCTCTGTCTTTCTATCTCTTTGCCTCTCTCCATCTTTCTCTCTGCCCCTCTCTTAGTCTGTCTGTCCCACTCTTACTCTCTCTCTTTCTCCGTCTCTCTCACTTTTTCTCTCTATGTCTGTCTTGCTCTCTCTCGCTCTGTCTCTCTCTCTCTCTCTCCGTCTCTCACTCTCTCTCCGTTCCGCTCTCTCTATCTGTCTGTCTCTCTCTCTCTCTCTCTCTCTCTCTCTCTCTCTCTCTCGCTCTCTCCGTTTCTGTCTTTCTCTATCTCTCTCTCTCCCCGTTTCTCTCTCTCTTTCTCTCTCCTCTCTCTCTCTCTCTCTCTCTCTCTCTCTCTCTCTGTCTGTCTCTCTTTAACTCTCTCTATCTCTCACTCTCTCTCCCTCTCCCAGCCTCTCTCTGCCTCTCTCTCTCTCCCCTCTCTCTCTCTGTCTGGCTCTGTCTCTCTCTCTCTTTCTCCCTCTCTCTCCATCTCTCTTTCTGCCACTCTCTCTCTCTCTTTCACTCTTTCTCTCGGTCTCTCTCTCTCTCTCTCTTTCTGCCTCTCTCTCTCTCTCACTCTCTTTCTCTCGGTCTCTCTCTGTCTCACTCTCTGCCTCTCTCTCTCTGCCCCCCTCTCTCGCTACCTCTCTCTTTCACTCTCTCTGTCTCTCATATATCTCTGTCTGTCTGTCTCTCTCTCTATCTGTCTCTGTTTAACCATCTCTCACTCTCTCTCTGTCTCTCTCCCTCTCTATGTCTCTCTTTGTTTCTCTCTCTCTGCCTCTCTCTGTGTTTCACTCTCTCTGTGCCTCTCTCTCTCTGTCTATATCTGTCTGCCCCCTCTCTCTCTCTCTCTCTGTCCCCCGTCTCTCTCTCCATTTCTGTCTGTCTATCTCTCTCTATCTCTCACTCTCTGCATCTCTCTCTCTCGCTCTGTCTGTCTGTCTGTCGTCTCTCTGTCTCTCAATCTCTCTCTCTCTCCTCTCACTCTGTCCCTCCTCTCCTCCTGTCTCTCTCTTTGCCTTTCTCTCTACTCTCAATCTGCCACTCTCTGTCTCCTCTCTCTCTTAATCTCTCTCTCTCTTACACTCTGTCTCTCTGTCACTCCCTCTCTCTCCCCTCTCCGTCTCTCCCTCACACCTTCTCTCTCCCCCTCTCACTCTGGCTTCTCCATTTCTCTGTCTTTCTCTTCTCTTTACCTTCGCCGTTTACTCTGTACCTCTCTCTCCATCTCTAGCAGATCTGTGTCTCCTCTACCCACTCTCGCTCTCTCTGTCTCTCCCTCTCTTTCTGTGTGTGTCTCTCTCTCTCTCGTTCTCTGCCCCTCTCCGTCTCTCTTTCTCTTTCTCTCTGTCTCTCTCTCCCCGTCTCTGTCTATCTCTCTATGTCTGTATCTCTCTCTCTACTCACTCTCTCTGCCTCTCACTCACTTTCCTCTGTTTCTCTGTTTCATCTCTATCGTCCATCTCTCTGTCTCTCTCTTTTCTGTGTCTCTCTCTCTCTATTCCTGTTTGTCTCTCTGCCTCTCCCTCTCTCTCTCTCTCTCTCTCTGCCTGCCTGTCTCTCTCTCACACACTCTGTCTCTCTCTCTCTGTCACCCCCTTTTATCCCTCTCTCCTCACTCTTTCTCCCTCTCTCTCTTGTCTCTCTCTCCTCTCTCTCCCCCCTCTGACTCTCACCCTCTCTTTGTCTTTATGTGTATATCTGTCTCTCTCTCCCTCTGTCCTCTCTCTCTCTCTCTCTGACTCTCCATTTGTCTGTCTTTCTCTCCGTCCCTCGCCGTCTCACTCTCTGCCTCTCTCTCTCTGTCCCTCTCTCTCCCATCTCTATCTCTGTGTTCTCTCTCTTTCTCTGCCCCTCTCCTGTCTCTCTGTTTCTCTTTCTCTCTCTTCTCGCTCTCTCTTTCTCTCTCTCACATTCTCTCTGTTTCCCGTCTCCTCAGAGAGAGGGGAGGCAGAGAGTCTGTGTGTGTCTCTCTCTCTCGTTCTCTGCCCCTCTCGGTCTCTTTTCTATCTCTCTCGGTCCCTGTCTCTCACTCTCTCTCTCTGTCTATCTCTCTCTCACACTCTGTCCCTCTCTGCCTCTTTCTCTCTATCTCTCAATCTGCCACTCTCTCTGTCTCTCTCTTTGTCACTCGCTCTCCCTCTGTCCTTTTTTTCTCACTCACTCTCTCTCTGTCAATCCCTCTCTCTGCCCCCGCTCTGGCCAATCTCTCTCCCTCACTTTACTCCTCTCTCTCTCTCCTCTCTGTCTGCCCCTGTCCCCTCTCTCTCTCTCTCTCTCTCTCTCTCTCTCTCTCTCTGTCTTTCTCTCCATCTCTCTGTTCCCTTGTCTCACTCTCTGTCCCTCTCTCTCTCCCTCTCTCTGTCTCTCTCTCTCTCTCTCCTCTCTTTCTGTGTGTGTCTCTCTCTCTCTTTCTCTGTCCCCTCTCCGTCTCTCTGTTTCTCTTTCTCTCTCTCTCTCTCTCTCTCTCTCTGTCTGGTTTCCCTCTGTCTCCGTCTATCTCTCTCTGTCTCTCTGTCTATATCTGTCTCTCTTGTGTCACTTAAATGTCACTCTCTCTGTCTCTCAATCTATTTCTCTCTCTCTATCTATCTCTCTCTGTTTCATTCTCTCTCTCTTTCCACTCTCTCTGTCTCTCATCCCTCTCTGTCTCCCCACTCTTCTCTGTCTCCTGTTTCTCTCTCCCTGTTTCTCTATCTCTCTGTCTCCCTCTCTGGCTGTCTCTCACTCTCTCGCTCTGCCCCCCCCTCTCTCGCTTTCCTCTCTCTGCATCTGTCTATCTCTCTCTGTCTCTTTTCTGTCTTCTCCCCCTATGTCTCTCCCTCTTTCTGTCTCTCTCTCTCTCCTCCTGTCTCTCACTCCCCCGTCTCTCATTCTCTGTCCTCTCTCTTTCTGACTCTCTCTTTGTCTTTCTCTGTCCCTCCGTCTCTCTCTCTCTAAACACTCACTTTCTTACACTCTGTCTCTCACCTTCTCTGCTTGATGTCTACATCTGTCTCTCTCTCTGACCCCTCCATTTTCTCTGTCTTTTCTCTCCGTCTCTCTGTCCCTCGCCGTCTCATTCTCTGTCTCTCTTGCTCTGTCCATCATTATCCTCTCTCTCCTATCTCTGCCCTCTCTGTTCCTCTTATCTCTCTGCAACTATATATATGCTGATATTTACCTGATATATATGCTCAACATCTGATATTTACAACTTTCTCTCTCTGTAGTCTCCTGTCAGGCATCTCTCTCTGTCTGTACTCTGCTGTCTCCTCCTGTGTCTCGTTCTGATCTCTCTCTGTCTCTCTCTACTCTCTCTTCTCTCTGTCTCTGTCTGTCTGTCTCTCTCTCTCTGTCTCTCCCTCTCTCATTCTCTCTGCTCTCTGTCTCCTCTCTTGGTCTCCCTATCTCTCTCTGTCTGTCTCTCTCTTCTCTGTGTCACTTCCTCTATCTCTCATGTCACTCTCTGTCTCTCTCTCTTCTCTCCCTCTGTCTGTCTCTCTCTGTCTCTCTCTCTCTGTCTCTCTCTCTCTGTCTCTCTCCTCTCTCTCTCTCTCCTCTCTCTCTCCTCTCTCTCTCTCTCTCTCTGTCTCTCTCTCTCTCTCTCTGTTGCTCTCTGGCTGTCTCTCTCTAACTCTGTCCCCCCCTCTCTCCCTCCCTCTGCAGCTGTCTATCTCTCTCTGTCTTTCCCATCTGTCTCTCCCTGTGTCTCTCATTCTGTCTTTCTCTCTCTCCTCCTGTCTCTCACTCCGTCTCTCATTCGCTGTCTCTCTCTCTCTCTCTCTCTTTCTGTCTTTCTCTGTCTCCATCTCTCTCACTCTGCCTCACACTTTCTCACGCTCTCTGTCTCTGTTTGTCTCTCTTCCTCTCCCTCTCTGCCTGTCTGTCTCTCTCTCACACACTCTGTCTCTGTCTCTGTCTCTGTCTCTCTCTCTCTGTCACCCCCTTTTCTCTCCTTCTCTCTCCCTCTCTCTCTCCCTCTCTCTCTCTCTCTCCCTCAGTCTCTCCCTCGCCATGTCTCTCTCTCTCTCTCTCTCTCTCTCTCTCTCTCTCCCTCTCCTCTCTCTTTCTCTCACCCTCTCTCTGTCTTTATGTATATATCTGTCACTCTCTCCGTGTCTCTCTCTCTCTCTCTCTCTCTGACTCTCCATTTGTCTGTCTTTCTCTCCGTCTCTCTGTCCCTCGCCGTCTCACTCTCTGCCCTCTCTCTGTCCCTCTCTCTCCATCTCTATCTCTGTGTCTCTCTCTGTCTCTCCCTCTCTTTCTGTGTGTGTGTCTCTCTCTCTGCCCCTCTTCGTCTCTCTCTCTTTCTCTCTGTCTCTCTCTGTCTCGCTCTCTCTTTCTCTCATTCTCTCTGTTTCCCCTGTCTCGGTCTCTCTCGGTCTCTCTCTCTCTCTGCCACTCTCTCTGTCTCTCTCTGTCACTCGCTCTCTGTCTTTCTCTCACTGTCTCTCTCTCTCTCTCTCTGTCACTCCCTCCCTCTCCCCCGCTCTGTCTCTCTCTCCCCTCCTCTCTCTCTCTCTCTCTCTCTCCCCTCCTCTCTCTCTCTCTCTGCCTGCCTCTCTCTCCCTCTCTCTGCTCTCTCTCCTCTCTCTCTCTCTCTCTCTCCCTCCTCCCTCTCTCTCTCTCTCTCTCTCTCTCTCTCTCTCTCTCTATCTCTCTCTCTCTCTCTCTCTCTCTCCATCTCTCTCCCTCGCCGTCTCACTCTCTGTCTCTCTCGCTCTGTCCCTCTCTCTCTCTCCATCTCTGTGTCTCTCTCTTGTCTCTCTCTGCCTCTCCCTCTCTTTCTGTGTGTGTGTGTCTCTCTCTCTTTCTCTGCCCCTCTCTGTCTCTGTTTCTCTTTCTCTCTCTCTCTCTCATTCTCTGTCTCCCCTGTCTCTGTCTATCTCTGTCTCTGTCTATATCTGTCTGTCTCTTTGTGTCATTTAATGTCACTCTCTCTCTCTCTCAATCTCTCTCTCTATCTATCTCTCTCTGTCTCATTCTCTCTCTCTTCCACTCTCTGTGTCTCTATCCCTCTCTCTGTCTCCCACTGTCTCCGTCTCTCTCTCCCCCTGTTTCTCTATCTCTCTGTCTGGCTGTCTCTCTCTCTCTCAGTCTCCCCCTCTCTCCCTCTGTCTATTTCCCTCTCTCTCTGCATCTGTCTATTTCCATCTGTCTGTCTCTCCCTATGTCTCTCTCTCTCTCTCTCTCTCTCTCTCCTCCTGTCTCTCACTCCCCGCCTCTCATTCTCTGTCTCTCTCTCTTTCTGACTTTCTCTGTCTCCGTCTCTCTCTCACACACACTTTCTCACACTCTCTGTCTCTCTCACCTTCTCTGTCTTGATGTCTATATCTGTCTCTCTCTCTGACTGTCCATTATTCTGTCTTTCTCTCCATCTCTCTGTCCCTCGCCGTCTCATTCTGTCTCTCTTGCTCTGTCCATCTCTCTCCATCTCTATCTCTGTGTCTCTCGCTCTCTCTCTCTCCTCTCTTTCTGTGTGTGTGTCTCTCTCTTTCTCTGCCCCTCTCCGTCTCTCTTTCTCTCTGTCTCCTCTGTCTCTGCGTACCTGTCTCTGTCTATCTCTGTCTCTGTCTGTCTTTCTTTGTGTCACTTAATCACTCTCTCTCTCTCTCTCTCTCTCTCTCTCTCTCTCTCTCTCTCTCTCTCTCTCTCTCTCCTCTTCTCTCTCTCTCTCTCTCCCCTCTCCTCTCTCTCTCTCTCTCTCTGTCCCCCTCTCTCTCTCTCTCTCTCTCACTCTCTCCCTGTCTCTCCTCTCTCTCTCTCTGGCTGTCTCTCTCTAACTCTGTCCCCCCCTCTCCCTCCCTCTCTCTGCATCTGTCTATCTCTCTGTCTTTCCCATCTGTCTCTCCCTGTCTCTCTCTCTCATTCTGTCTTTCTCTCTCTCCTCCTGTCTCTCACTCCCCGTCTCTTATTCTCTGTCTCTCTCTCTTTCTGACTCTCTCTTTCTCTGTCTCCGTCTCTCACTCTGCCTCACTCACTTTCTCAAACTCTGTCTCTGTTTGTCTCTCTTCCTCTCCTTCTGTCTCTCTGCCTGCCTGTCTCTCTCTCACACACTATCTCTCTCTGTCACTCTCTTGTCTCTCTCTCTGTAACTGTCTCGCCTTTTCCTTCACTGTCTCACTGTCTCTCTGTCTCCCCCTCTCCCCTCCCTCTTTCTCCCTCTCTCTCTGTCTCTCTCCCTCAGTCTCTACCTCTCTCTTCATCTCTCTCTCCCTCACCATGTCTCTCTCTCTCTCTTCCTCTCTCTCTTTCTCTCTCACCTCTCTGTCTTTACGTCTATATCTTCTCTCTCTCTCTCTCTCTCTCTCTCTCTGACTCTCCATTTCTGTCTTTCTCTCCGTCTCTCTGTCCCTCGCCATCTCACTGTCTCTCTCTTCTCTGTCCCTCTCTCACTCATCCCATCTCTGTGTCTCTCTCTGTCTCTGCTCTCGCTCTCTCTCTCTCTCCCTCTCTTTCTGTGTGTGTGTTGTTGTGTGTGTGTCCTCTCTCTCTTTCTCTGCCCCTCTCCGTCTCTGTTTCTCTTCTCTCTCTCTCTCTCTCTCTCTCTGTTCCCCTGTCTCTGTCTATTCTCTCTGTCTCCCCCTGTCTCTTTGTGTCATTTAATGTCCGTCCATCTCTCTCTTATCTATCTCTCTCTGTCTTCTCTCTTCTTCCACTCTTCTGTCTCTATCCCTACTCTCTGTCTCTTTGTCTCTCTTCCCCTGTCTCTCTCTCTGTTGGCTGTCTCTCTCTCTCTCGCTCAGCTCCCCCTCTCTCCTCTCCTGCATGTATTTCCATCTCTCTCTATTTCTCTCTCTCTCTCTTCTCTCTCTCTCCTCCTGTTGTCATTCTCTCTCTCTCTTCCACTCTCTCTCTCTCTCTCTCAACACTTTCTCACACTCTCTGTCTCTATTCCCTCTCTGTCTCTCTCTCTGTCCCCTTTATTCTGTCTTTCTCTCCATCCCTGTCCTCGCCGTCTCATTCTCCCTTTCTCTGTCACTCTCTCTCTCTATCTCTGACTCTCCTCCTCTCCCTCTCTTTCTGTCTCTCTCCTCTCTCGTCTCTCTTTCTCTCTGTCTCTGTTTGTGTATCTCTCTCCTGTCTCTTTGTGTCACTCTCTCTCTCTCTCTTCTCTCTCTCTCATGCTCCCCTCTCCCTCTCCCTTCTCTCTCCCCTCTCTCTCTCTCTCCCCCCTCCTCTCTCCCCCCTCTCTCTCTTTCCCCCCTCTCTCTCTTTCCCCCCCTCTCTCTCTCCCCCCCCTCTCTCTCTTTCCCCCCCTCTGTCTATCACTCCCCGTCTCTCATTCTCTGTCTCTCTCTCCCTTCTCTCTCTCTCTGCTCCCTCTGCTCCCACTCACTGTCTCTCTCTCTGTCCCTTCTCTCTCTCTGACTCTATCTCTGTGTCTCTCTCTGTCTCTCCTCTCGCTCTCATCTCTCTCTCTCCTCTCCTACCCTCTACCTCTCCCTCTCTTCCTCTCTTCCTCTCTCTCTGTTTCTCTTTCCTCTCCCTGGCTGTCTCTCTCTCTGTCCCCCCCTCTCTGCATCTGGCTATCTCTCTCTGTCTTTCCCATATGTCTTTCTCTTCTGTCTTTTCTATCTCTCCTGTCTCTCACTCCCTATTTCTCTCTCATTCCACTTCTCTCTCTTTCTTTCTCTCTCCTGTCTCTCTCTCACTCTGCCTCACTCAACGCTATGTCTCTCTTCCTCGCCCTCTGTCTCTCTGCCTGCTGTCTCTCTCTCTCACACTCTCTCTCTCTGTCACTCTCTTGTCTCTCTCTCTCTGTAACTTTCTCGCCTCTTTTCCCTCCCCCACTCTTCTTTCTCTCTGTCTCTCTCTGTTTGTCCTCTCTCTCTCTCTCTCTCTCTCTCTCTCCCTCTCTCTATCTCCCTCTCCCTCTCTTCCTCTCTCCCTCTCTCTACTGTCCCCCCTCTCTCTCTATCTCTCATGTCCTCTCTCTCTCTCCCCTCTCTCTCTCTCTCATTCTCTGTCTCTCTCTCCCTCCCCGTCACCCTCTGCCCCCCCCTTCCCTCATTTTCTCACGTCTCTCTCTCTCTCCCTCCTGCCTGTCTCTCTCTCTCACCATCTCTCTCTCTGTCTCTCTCTCTCTCTCCCTCTCCCTCTCTCTCTCTCTGTCCTCTCCTCTCTCTCCCTCTCCTCTCGTCTCTCTCTCACTCTCTCTCTCTCTCCTCTCTCTCTCCCTCACCTCTCTTCTCTCTCTCTCTCTCTCTCTCCCCCTATCTCTCTCTCTCTCTCTCTCACCTCGCTGTCTTTATGTCTATATCTGTCTCTCTCTGACTCCATTTCTGTCTTTCTCTCCGTCTCTCTTTCCCTTGCCGTCTCACTCTGTCTCTCTCTCTCTGTCCCTCTCTCACTCCCCATCTCTATCTCTGTTTCTCTCTCCGTCTTTCTGCCTCTCTCGCTGTCTCTCCCTCTCTTTCTGTGTGTGTCTCTCTTTCTCTGCCCCTCTCCGTCTCTCTGCCTCCCTCTCTCTGCCTCTCTCTGCCTCTCTCTCTCTCTCTTCTCATCCCATCTCTCTCTCTCTCTCTCTCCCCCTGTCTCCGTCTATCTCTCTGTCTATATCTGTCTGTCGCTTTGTGTCACTTAATGTCACTCTGTCTCTCTCTCAATCTCTCTCTATCTATCTATCTCTCTGTCTCATTCTCTCTCTTCCACTCTCTCTGTGTCTCTATCCCTCTCTCTGTCTCCGTCTCTCTGTGTGTGTGTCTCTCTCTCTTTCTCTGCCCCTCTCCGTCTCTCTGTTTCTCTTTCTCTCTGTCTCTCTCATTCTCTGTCTCCCCTGTCTATCTCTCTCTGTCTGTCTCTCTCTCTGTCTATCTGTCTGTCTCTTTGTGTCACTTAATGTCACTCTCTCTGTCTCTCAATCTCTTTCTCTCTCTCTCTCTCTATCTCTCCCTGTTCTTCTCTCTCTCTCTTCCTCTGTCTCTATCCCTCTCTCTCCCTCTTTTCCCCAACTCTGTCTCTCTCTCTCTCTGTTTCTCTCTCTAACTGTCCCCCCTCTCTCCCTCCCTCTCTCTGCATCTGTCTATCTCTCTGTCTTTCCCATCTGTCTCTTCCCTGTGTCTCTCTCTGTCATTCTCTCTCTCTCTCTCTCTCTCTCTCTCTCTCTCTCTCTCTCTCTCTCCTGTCTCTCTCTGCTCTCTCTCTCTCTGTTTGTCTGTATTCTCTCCATCTGTTGCCTGTCTCTCTCTCACACACTCTCTCTCACTCATCTCTCCCCGCTCGCTCCTCTCTCTATTCTCACTGTCTCCCTCTCTCTCTGTCACAGTCCTCTGCTCCTCCTCTCTCTCGTCTCCCCTTTTCTCCTCTGTCTTCTATGTCTTTATCCTCTCTGTCACTATGTCAATATCTGTCTGTCTCTTTGTGTCTCTCAATGTTCTCTCCGTCTCATATCTCTCTCTCCTCTCTCTCTCTCTCTCTCTCTCTCTCTCTCTCTCACACATTCTCTGTCTCCCCTGTCTCTGTCTATCTCTCTCTGTCTGTCTGTCACTATGTCTATATCTGTCTGTCTCTTTGTGTCTCTCAATGTATTTCTCTCTCTATCTATCTCTCTCATTCTCTCTCTGTCTCTATTCCTCTCTCCGTATCTATCCCTCTCCCACTCTCTCTGTCTCTCTCTCCTCTCTCTCGGTCTCTCTGTTTCTCTCTCCCTATGTCCCTCTCTCTCTCTCTCCTCCTGTCTATCACCCCCCATCTCTCATTCTCTGCCTCTCACTATGTCTTTCTCTCTTTCTGACTTTCTCTGTCTCTCTCTCTCAGCCTCCCACTCACTTTCTCACTCTCTCTGTTTCTCTCTATCTGTCCCTCACTCTGACTCTCTATCTCTCTCTCTGTTTGTCTCTCTGCCTCTCTCTCTGCCTCTCTCTCTGCCCTCTCTCTCTGCCTCTCTCTCTGCCTCTCTCTCTCTCTCTCTCTCTCTCTCTCTCTCTGCCCCCCCCTCTCTCCCTCTCTGCATCTGTCTATTTCTCTCTGTCTTTCCCATCTGTCTGTCTCTCCCTATGTCTCACTCTCTCTCCTCCTGTCTCTCACTCCCCGTCTCTCATTCTCTGTTTCTCTCTTTCTGACTCTTTATGTCTTTCTCTGTCTCCGTCTCTCACACGCACTTTCTCACACTCTCTGTCTCTCACCTTCTGTCTTGATGTCTATATCTGTCTCTCTCTCTCTGACTCTCCATTTCTGTCTTTCTCTCCGTCTCTGTCCCTCGCCGTCTCATTCTGTCTCTCTTGCTCTGTCCATCTCTCTCTCTCTCCATCTCTATCTCTGTCTCTCTCTCTCTCCCTCTCTCTCTTTCTGTGTGTGTGTCTCTCTCTCTTTCTCTGCCCCTCTCCGTCTCTCTGTTTCTCTTTCTCTCTGTCTCTCTCATTCTCTGTCTCCCCTGTCTCTGTCTATCTCTCTCTGTCTGTCTGTCTCTCTCTCTGTCTATCTGTCTGTCTCTTTGTGTCACTTAATGTCACTCTCTCTGTCTCTCAATCTCTTTATCTCTCTCTCTTCCTGTCTCACTCTCTCTGTCTATCCCTCTCTCTGTTTCCCACTCTCTGCCTCTCTCTCTCTCTGTTTCTCTCTCTCATCTCTAAACTGTCCCCCCTCTCTCCTCCTCTCTCTGCATCTGTCTATCACTCTCTGTCTTTCCCATCTGTCTCTCCGTGTCTCTCTCTCATTCTGTCTTTCTCTCTCCTCCTGTCCTCTCATTCTCTGTCTCTCTCTTTCTCTGTCTCCGTCTCTCACTCTGCCTCACTCACTTTCTCACGCTATCTGTCTCTGTTTGTCTCTCTTCCTCTCCCTCTGTCTGCCTGTCTCTCTCACACTCTCTCTCTCTCTCTGTCACTCTCTTGTCTCTCTCTCTGTAACTCAGTCTCGCTTTTTTTCCCTCTCTCTATCTCACTGTCTCTCTCTCTGTCTCTCTCTCTCCCTCTCCCCTCCCTCTTTCTCCCTCTCTCTCTCTCTCTCTCTCCTCAGTCTTTCCCTCTCTCTTCCTCCCTCTCTCCCTCACCATGTCTCTCTCTCACCTCTGTCTCCTAAATGTCTATATCTGTCTCTCTCTCTCTCTCCTGACACTCTCCATTTCTGGCTTTCTCTCTCCTCCGTCTCTCTGTCCCTCGCCATCTCCTCTGTCTCTCTCTCTCTGTCCCTCTCTCACTCTCCATCTCTATCTCTGTGTCCCTCTCTCTCTCTGCCTGTCTCGCTCTCTCTGTCTCTCCCTCTCTTTCTGTGTGTGTGCCTCTCTCTCTTTCTCTGCCCCTCTCCGTCTCTCTGTTTCTCTCTCTCTCTCTCTCTCTCTCTCTCTCTCATTCTCTGTCTCCCCTGTCTCCGTCTATCTCTCTCTGTCTGTCTGTCACTATGTCTATATCTGTCTGTCTCTTTGTGTCCACTCTCCCCCTCAATGTATTTCTCTCTCTCTTCCATTCTCTCTCTGTCTCTATTCCTCCACCCCCCCCCTCTCCATATCTATCCCTCTCCCACTCTCTCCTCGGTCTCTCTGTTTCTCTCTCCCTATGTCCCTCTCTCTCTCCTCCTGTCTATTTCTCTCTCTCTCTCACTCTCTCTCTCTCTCTCTCTCTCTCTCTCTCCTCTCTCTCTCTCTCTCTCCTTCTCGCCACTTCCTCCTCCTCTCTCTCTCTCTCTCTCTCTCTCTCTCTCCTCTCTCTCTTGTCTATATCTTCTCTCTCTCACTCTCCTCACTTCTAAGTTCACTCTCTCTCTCTCTCTCTCTCACTCTCTCTCTCTCATCTCTCCTCTCTCTCTCCTCTCTCTCTTCACTCTCCTCTCTACTCCCTCTCACCTCCTCATCTCTCTCTCTCTCATCACTCTCTCTCTTCTCTCCCTCTCTCTTGTTTCTCTCTCTTGTCTCTCTCACTCTCTGTCTCCCCTATCTCTCTCTGTCTATATCTGTCTGTCACTTTGTGTCCACTTAAATGTCACGTCTCTCTCTCAATCTCCTCTATCTATTATCTATCACTCTCCTGTCTCAATCTCATCTCTTTCCACTCTCCTCTGCTCCTCTCTAACCCTCTCTCTGTCCTCCTTCACTCACTCTGTGTGTGCCTCCTCTCTCATTCTCTGCCCCTTCTCCGTCTCTCTGTTTTCCTCTTTCCTCTCTGTCTCTCCTCATTTCTGTCTCCCCTATCACTTTCCTGTCTGTCTCTCTCTGTCTATCTGTCTCTTTGTGTCACTTTAATGTCACTCTCTCTGTCTCTCAATCTCTTTATCTCTCTCTCTCTATCTATCTCTCCCTGTCTCATTCTCTCTCATCTCCTCTGTCTCTAATCCCTCTCTGTTCCCACCTTTCTGTCTCTCTCTCCCTATCTGTTTCTCTTAACTGCCACCACTCTCTCCTCCTCCCTCCCGCTCTCTGCAGCTGTCTATCTCTCTGTCTTTCCCATCTGTCTCTCCCTTGTGTCCTACTCTCTCTCTCATTCTGTCTTTCTCTCTCTCCTCATGTCTCTCATTCTCCTGCTCTCTCTCTTTGACTCCTCCTCTTTTCTCTGTCTCCGTCTCTCACTTCTGCCTCACTTCACTTTCTCACGATATCCGTCTCTGTTATTGTCTCTCTTACCTCCTCCTGTCTGCCTGTCTCTCTCATCACACACTCTCTCTCTCCTCCTTCCACACTCTTGTCTCTCTCTTTCTGTAACTGTTTCGCCTTTTCCCTCTCTCTATCTCCACTGTCTCTCTCCTGTCTCTCGTCTCCCTCTCCCCTCTCCCTCCCCTTTCCTTCCCTCTCTCTCCTCTCTGTCTCCTCTCCTCCCACCAGTCTTTCCTCTCTTCTTCATCCTCCCTCTCTCCCTCACCATGATCTTCCTCTCACCTCTGTCTTTATGTCTATATCTGTCTCTCTCTCTCGCCTGACTCACTCCATTTCTGGCTTTCTCTCCGTCTCTCAGTCCCTCGCCGTCTCACTCTGTCTCGCTCTCTCTGTACCTCTCTCACTCTCCATCTCTATTATCTGTGTCCCCTCTGTCCTCCATCTGCTGTCTCCTCCTCTCGTCCTCTTTCTCCCTCTTTTTCTGTGGTGTGTGCCTCTCTCTCATTTCTCTGCCCCTCTCCGTCTCTGTTTCTCTTTTCTCTTCTCTCTCTCTCTCTCTCCTCTCTCTCAACATTTTCTGTCTCCCCTAGTCTCTGTCTATCTCGCTCTGTCTGTCTTGTCACTATGTCTAATATCTGTCTGCTCTTTTTGTCTCTCCATGTATTTCTCCTCTACCTATCTCTCTCATTCTCATCTCTGTCTCTATTCCTCTCTCTTATCTATCCCTCTCCCACTCTCAGCCAACCTCTCTCGCTCATCCCTCTAGGTCTCTTATCTGTTTCTCTCTCCCTATGCCCTCTCTCTCTCTCCTCCTGTCCTATCACCCCCATCTCTCATTCGCCGCCTCTCACATGTCTTTCTCCCTCTTTTCCGACTTTTCTCTCTCTCTCTCATCCAGCCTCCCACTCACTTCTCACTCTCTGATTTTCTCTCTCTAATCTGTCCCTCACTTCCTGACTCTCTCTCTCTCTCTCTGTTTGTCTCTCAGCCTCTCTCTCTCTCTCTGTGTCCCCCCCCTCTCTCCCTCTCTGCATCTGTCTATTTCTCTCTGTCTTTCCCATCTGTCTGTCCTCTCCCCTATGTCACCACCTCTCTCCTCCTGTCCTCTCACATCCCGGCTCTCATTTCTGTTTCTCCTCTTTCTCAATTTCTCTATGTCTCCCCGTCTCTCACACGCCTACCCTTTTTTCCTCACACTCCTGTCTCTCACCTTCACTGTCTTGATGTCTATATTCTGTCTCTCTCTCTCTGACTCCATTTCTGTCCTTTCTCTCCGTCCTCTGTCCCTCCGCCGTCTCATTCTGTCTCTCTTCTCGGTCCATCTCTCTCTCCATCTCTATCTCTGTTCTCTCTCATCTCTCTCTCTCCCTCTCATCTCTTTCTGTGTGTGTGTCCTCTCTCTTCTCTGCCCCTCTTCCGTCTCTGTTTCTCTTCTCTCTGTCTCTCCCTCATTCTCTGGTCTCCCCTCGTTGCTGTCTCTGTCTATCTCTCTCTGTCTATCTGTCTGTCTCGTGTTTGTCACTTAATTGTCACTACTCTCATTAGTGCTTTGCTCAATTCTTCGTTTTATCTCATCTCTATCGCAGTCAATCGCTCTCCCCTGTCTTCATTCCTCTCCTCTCTTGTCCCTTTTCTTCAAAACTCTCTCTGTCTCTAATCTATCCCCTCTCTCCTGATTCCCACTCTCAATCTCTCTCTCTGTTGTCTCTCTCATCTAACTGCTCTGTCCGCTCGAATTCCTATCTCGCCCTCCTCTCATCTCCTGCATCTGTCTATCTCTCTCTGGTCTTCTCCCATCATTGTCTCTCCTGTTTCTCTTCTCTCATTCTTGGTCTTTATCTCTCAATCCTCCACTGTTCTCTCATTCTGTCTCTCTGTCCAGTCTCGTTTGAACTCTCTCTTTCTCTGTCTCCGTTCTCTCAACTCTCTGGCTTCACACTGCTCCACTTTCCCCTCACGCTCAACCTACACTGTTTGTCTCTCTTCGTCTCCTCTCCCTCTGTCTGGATCTGTCTCTCTCCTCCACAGCACACTCTCCTCGATTTCATCGTCTCTCTCTCCGTCGACTTCTCATTGTCTCATCTGCAAGTACTCTGTAACTGTCCCTCTCTTTTATTTCTCCCCTCTCCTCTCTATCTCATCTGTCTCTCTCTCTGTCTCTCTCTCATCTCACTCTCTCTCTCAACCCTCCTCGTCCCTCCTTTCCCCGCTCTCCCTCTTTCTCCCCATCCTCTCTTCTGTTCTTTCTCCCCCCATTTCTCTCCCTCTCTCTTCTCTGTCTCTCTTCCTCTCCTCCTCAGTCTTTCCCTTCCTCTCTTTTCTTCCCTCCCTCTCTACTCCTTCGGGCTTCATCCCTCCCCCTCACCATGTCTCGGAATCTCTCACCTCTGTTCTATAGTCGCTATATCTGTCTCTCCTCATCTCTGACTCGCTCACTTATTGACAATATCCTAGTATTCAATCTTGCTTTCTCCACCTACCTCTCCTCTCACCACGCGTCTGACTCTGTCCCCTCCCGCCGACTCACTCCTCTGTCTCATCTCTCTGTCCCCCTCTCACGTCTCCATCTCTATCTCTAGATGATCGCACCCCTCTGTCTCTTGCCTGCTCTCGCTCTCATCTGTCTCACCCTCTCTTACTGTGAGTGCGGCCTCTCATCTTTCTCTTGCCGTCCCTCTTCCGTCTCGCTCTGTTTCTCATTTCTCTCTCTCCTCAATTCTCTGTCTCCGCCCCTGTCTCGCGTCTATCTCTCTCTGTCTGTCTGTCACTATGCCATATATCTGTCTTCTCTTGTGTCCCTCTCAATGTATTTCTCTCTCTCGCGTCTCTATTCCTCTCTCGTATCATAACCCTCTCACCATCCTCTCTTTGTCTCCATCCTGGTCATTCTTGTGTGTGTGTCTCTCTCTTCTCTCGGTCTTCTCTCCTCAGCTCTCTCTCCCCAATCCACTCTCACACTCACACCACTCCTCTCTCCTCTCTGCTCACCGTAACAACCGCCTTTTCCTTCCCACCTCACCTCACTTATTTCCTCCTCCCCTCCTCTCACTCACCTTTCTCCTCCCCCCACTACTCCCTCTACCCCCCACTCCCACCTCCCTGGCTCTTCATTCCTGCCCTCCCATCTCATCTCCCTCCCCGGTTCCTCCTCAACACCCCCTCTCTCTCACTCCTCTCCATCTCTGTGTCTCACCCAGGTCCCTCCCATCTCCTCCACATCACCCCTAACCGCCCTCCACTCCTGCCTCCTCCCCCCAGTCCCCATTCTCTCCGTCCTCTTCTTCCCTCTGCCCTCCGCTCACTCTCATCCTCCGTCTTCCTCTCCACTCTCCTGCACCTACTCCCTCTCTCCACCTCGCTCTCATCATCTCCTCTCATAACCAACAAGTTCCTCCTCTATGCCCCATCCTCCACCATCTCCCTCCCTCCCCCTCCCTACTCCCCCTCTTCCTCCTTCCCCTACCCTCCCCCTCGCAGCCTCTGCCGCCCCCCGGACTCGTTTCTTCCTCTCTCCCAGTCACTCCCCATCCGCTCACCGACTTCTCCCTACTCTGCTCTCCTCCCCTAACTCATCACAATGCTATTCCCGTCCCTACTCACCCTCATTCGTCTCTCCCTCTCCCTCCCTCCAGGTCACATCCCACGAAATCCCACTACACCGCCTCTTCACGCCAGCTCGTCCCCGCCTCCCCCTTCCTCTCCCGCCTCCATCCTCTCCCTTCCCCGTCCTCTCCCCTCCCCTCTCGATCCTCCTCCCCCAGCCATGATAGATTTCTCTTACCCCTTGCACGTTATGCATACATCAACTATCTCGCTCCCGCACTCCTTCCAACACCCTCTCTTCTCCCCACCCCCACCACCTATCCACTACGACACACACGCACCTCACGTGACCCCAGAACAGACGACCCACCACGCCTACCCAACACACACCCACTCCCACCACCAACCCGAAGCCATGCCACCACACACCCCACCCTCTCCTCCCACACGTTCCATCTCCCCCTCCCCACCAGTCCCATCTTCGCCCCTACTCCCCCCATCGTCCTCTTACCCCACCTCTCCCCCCCTTTCCACCTTCTCTGCCTCCCCATGTCGCCCCCGCATCTCTCTACTCATCCCTCTGCATACTTCCTGGCTCCCCAATCTCACCAACTTCCAAGCCCCCTCCCCATCTCCACCGCCGTCCCACCACACCTTTCTTACTCCGACACCCACCCCGCTTTCATTCGCTTCACCTCGCAAGTCCACACCACGCCCTACACCTCTCTGATACCAACTCCTACTCCGCCATCTCACCACGAGCATAACGTTCATCCATCAATACACCACCACCTCATATTCTCCAATCTCCTCCCCTACCCCCTACTCCCCCTCCCACTCACAATATAA